>JAOTJB010313931.1:0-15456 GCA_027123815.1 Erythroxylum minutifolium | reverse complement strand
TCATATTGGTATTAGAAATAATCCAATTAGACTATCATGTATGAGTGTATTCTTTCTTCTACTTACATTTTGAATAAGATTCCTAGGAAAAGGTTATCTCGGAAAAACTTTTTAAAATATTAACATTATAATTATCTATTTATGACTATTTGAAAGTGTTTTGATATCTTTTTGTGCTACTACTGTTTTACATTATAAAGACAAATTTGAGGCTTAATTTATAAAACGTTTTGTTTAGTTATCTAGGGGTCAAAGGGATATAAATTATATGGTTTACAAAATAATAAAATTTTTAACAGTAAAATTTTGATTTATCTTTTCAGTGGTTATAAACATGGAAATTCCAATTATTTCTCACCATAGCCTATATTATTTAATTTTTTCTTCAGAACCTAAACATTATGTCGTCAAACAATCTTAATAAGATAGACACGATGCCTAATTTATCAGAATGGTTGGTTTTGTTTAATAAAAAAAGCCATATAATCACCAAAAACCTTAGCTAGTTACAAAAGATTTCATGAGAAGTGTTACTTCTTTTATGAATAAAAGTCAATCACTTTTCTAACAACAGTCAATCACTTTTCCAACATTAATAGGATTAAGATGATATGGTTTTTCAGGCCTTTTATTTCTTCTACTTCTTTTGTTTATCCATACTCCTATATAGCTTTTATTGCTAATATGTCTATGGTCCAAGAACCTAGCACATATGTAGAAGCTTTAAGAGATGCAAGATAGATTCAGGCAATACAATAGGAATTTGATCCTCTAGAGAGAAACATCACATGAGACTTATTTCCATTGCTTGCAAATAAAAAAAGCAATGGGGAGTAAATGGGTTTATAAGGTGAAATATGGTGCAAATAATAAGGTGGATAGATTCAAAGCAATATTGATTGCTAAGGGATATAATTAAGTGAAATGTCTTGACTATAAAGATAAATTTTCTCCTATTATGATAGTAATTATCATTAGGTTATTTTTTTACTCTTGTTATAGGAAAATAGTGGCCCATTTGATAGCTTGACATCACTAATACCTTCCTTTATAATTTCTTAGAAGAAGAAGTGTATATTTTACAATCTAAATAATATGGGAAGGCTAATACAAATAATTTGTGTCTTTTGAAAATGTCCTTTTATAGCTTAAAGTAAGGATCCTAATAATGGAATTCATAATTTACCAAATTATTAGTTTCGTTAGATTTTATTCAGCCTAAGAATGATGGACTGGATTTTTGGCTTTCTAACTTATATTGATAATGTAGCGATTATTGGAACAAGTGAAGCTGCAATATAGTAGGTCATGATAACTTTGGATCACAAGTTCAAACCAAAGACTTAGCTTATGCCCAATACTTTTTAGGACTTGACATATGTTTATTCAATGTACTTTTTTAAATCAGCATAAATTTGTTTAGGACATCTTGGTAGTGGCTGAACTTACTTGTTTTGAAGGATGTACAGTCTACTTTTACCAAAGGTTTGCATTTATCAGTGGATAACAGTGATTTGTATAAGGATTTAAATTTGAGTTATGCAATTCAAAATTAGAGTCAATTTATGTCTCAACTACAAGTTCCACTTTTAAAAATCACTTCTTCATCTTTTATGGTATCTTCTTGCTACTACTTATAAAGGAATATTTTTCTATGCATAATGATTTTAAACATGTTTCATACTAAGATGTAGATTGGGCTGCTTATCATACAATTCGAAAGTCATTGTCTAGTTTTTGTATGTTTGTTTGTGAAGCTTTAATCTCTTTGAAGGCTAAAAAATAGAATATTATTTTCCGATCATCTAATAAAGTTGAATATCAAAGAATAGGTTCTTTCATTTATGAACTCTTATGTATCTCTTACTTATTTACTGATTTTTAGCTACTAAATAAGCCCATTCCTCTTTATTTTGAGCAGCCATTCACCTTACTATTAATTTGATTTTTCATTAGATGACCAAACATCTTAACATTGATTGTCATATTGTTCATAATCATTTTAAGTAAGATTTTGTTTGATGTCTGTTTGTTCCCTCTTTCATATAATCAATCGATATCTTCACCAAATATTTAACTAGTCGACTACAGTATAATCAATGTATCAAGTTGGCATTATTGGATTCTCCATGATTCTCCATAAATTCTAACTTTAATGAGGGCTATTAAATTGACTTATTTCATATTGTTCAATCATGCATTTTTTTTGGTAGAAAGCAATGCATTAATTATAATGACATACTAGCCCAGTAGGAGGGCGTATATAGAAAATAGAAGCAGGACTATGGAGACCGCACTTATCAAGAAAATCAGCACATGTATTAGAAATCTTGAAAGTATGTCGAAACTGCAACTGTTAAAACCCCTGTCGAAGCGATCAACACTCACGAAGCACCGGCCATGCTGATGTTGACTCCGCACTCCTAATTAAGCTAATAGCTCCAAATGAGTCAGACTCCACTTACAACTGTTGGTAACCTTGCTGAACAACAATCCGTAGTCCCTAGCAATTGTATGTAACTTTACCTCTAGCACTGAGCAGTCCCTTAAACCCTCAGAAAAACCCTCAATCCAGGAACCACTATCATTCCTAAATAATTCACCAGCATCTGCAATATCAAAACCCTGACTTCATGCACCGTCACAATTAAGGTTAAAGGAGGAATCCATTTAATCCATCTGCTCTCTTGTCTCCCATAATTGGGTTTACCTACTTCTAAACTAAAGCAGCGTAAGCAAACATCCTCACATACCTGGCGATAACTGGATAAATATCAATCGGAATATCCAGCCCCTGGGTAAAAATATAATTGTTGCGCTATCTCCATAATAACCATACAACACCCCAAAAAAGAGAGACCAGTTTGGCCCCTACCTGAAGAAGGTGTCCATTGTTGGCATTCTAAATTAGAGATTAGCAATCCCGCAGACCTAAGGAATAGAATCCTATACTCTCACTTGTAGGAATAAAACGATCCCACAAGTTTCTCGCCTAGGTATAATCCTACAGAACATGTAAGGATACCTCCTCCTCGTCACATCGAGCACACCTATCGTCAGTCACATACTACTTACGGAAGCACAAACTCATAATAGAGAGCCTATTATAGGTAGCTAACCAGAGGAAGCTACGAATACGCTCAGGACCCTGCCAAGCCCAAACCATTCGCCAAATTTGATCGTACTCGCCATCCTCCTCATCCAGTAAGGAATAAGCAGAACTCACTGATAAATCACCAGAAGGGCTATATTTCCACATCAATCTATCCTCCGAATGCCCATCCACATAAACACAAGAGACCCAATCAACCACAGCTTACAAGAGATACTGCAATAGTCGAGTAACCATCCAAGAACCATTGTCATTCACATAATCCCTGACCTTCAAATGTTTATCAGCTTTAGGAATCTCCATTGCCCACACCTGAAGAGGACCAACATCCTCAAACCAATTATCCAACCAAAAGGACACTCGAAGGCCATTCCCAAGAATCTAATTGCACCCGCGCATGAACATTGCCCACAGTTTTGAAAGAGCCATCTAAGTAGCCGACAAGAGGGCCGACTCTTCGGGGCATCATACAAAACGCCAAACCAACGATATCTACCTGCCAAAGTCCTGACCCAAAGTGCCTCAGGTTCGTTCATTAACCTCCAACACAATTTTAAAATCAAGGCTTTATTCTGCACAGAAGTCGATTGAAACCCATGACCACCGTACTCCTTCCTCTGGCATAGGGTATCCTATCCAACCAAGTGATTCCCTCTCCTCTAATCAGTTTCTCCCTAAATAAACTGCCTGATTAATCTATCAATAGCAGTGCTCACTGAAGCCGGTAAAATACTTGATTGCATGACATAAGTTGGAATAGTTTCCAGCACAGACTTGGCCAAGGTAGTGCGACCTGCCAAAGACATCTTCTTTGCTTTCCAACCTGATAACTTATCACGCATCTTGTTAAGAATAGGCATATAGAAATCCTTCTTACCCCTTCCTTGAACAATACGAACACCCAGGTATCTTCCAACCAAAGTCGATCTCCAAAATCCCAGTCTATCGCAGATATCCCTTTGCAAGTCAAGTGAAGTATTTTTAGAGAATAAAATAGTAGATTTGGAAGCACTAACCTTTTACCCTGAGCTGATGCAAAAACAGTTTAAGCACTCCTGAATTACCTCTGCCTGTTGCACAGAAACCTTAGCAAATAAAAACAGATCATCCACAAAGAACATATGAGACAAGGATTCACCACGCCTACCCATTCAGATAGGCTTCCAGTGGCCAAGCTGGACCGCATCCCTGATCATGTGTGTGAGGCGTTCCATGCAGAGATCAAATAGATAAGGTGATAAAGAATCTCCTTAACGAACACCACGAGTAGGCTGGAAAGAATCAGATGCAGATCCATTGAATAAGACTCGCATAGCAGTCAAACCCACACATCGACGTATACATTGAACTAGCTCATCTTCAAATCCTGCCAATATGAGTGATTTGCTAATAAACTCCCAAAGCAGTCTATTATAAGCCTTCTCCAAGTCGAGTTTTATTGCCTTCCAGCCCTTACGCCCTGTGAGCCTTTGCATTGCATGCACAATCTCCTGAACAATTACAATATTATCTGTAATCTGCCTTCCAGGTACAAAACTGCACTGACAACCTCAAATCAACTTCATCATCATAGGCTGCACATGAGTAACAATCATCTTAGTAATGATCTTTTATAGTACATTACAAATACTGATCAGCCTGAACTGTTGGAATCCTACAGGAGACTGGACCTTTAGGAATAAGATAATGAAGGTGTCATTTAATCTCGGTGGCACCGCATGTACTGCAAAAAAATCCTGCACCGCCTAAAGAACGAACCCACTGGCTTTGATAGAACATCAGTTGCAGTCCATCGGGCCCTGGCGCCTTAAATCTACCCATCACTTTGATAATCAAATGCATCATGTCGCTAGAGACTGAGCGTAGTTGCGCCATCAAGTCCCCGCAAGCCACCCGTGGGAATGAATTATGCGTAACAAGACTGCCCTGAATCCCTTGGTCCGTAGTGTACAACTCCTAAAAAAACTAAACATCCATGCCCTTCAATACAGTTTCATCATCTTGACAAACTCCTGAAGCATCCTTTAAAATCGAAGATACTATTGCATCGTCGCCGAGCCAACGCAGCCATATGGAAGTAATGAGTATTCCTATCCCCAAAGTTTGTCCAATTTACTCTAGACTTCTAATGCCATAACAGTTCCTCCTGAGCTAGTACTAGTTCATACTCCTTCTGTGTCTCAATATGCATAGCATCAAGAGAGTCCGACCAGCTCAAATCCATTCGTCGCTTAAGAGTTGCCCGTTGTTCCTGTAAACTCCTTTTCCTCTTTACAATATCTCCAAAAACTCTTCTATTCCATCGCTTTACTGCCGAAAGAAATGCATTATATGCATCCTTCCAGGATAACCCTTCATACCACTACTTTTGAATCAAAGGAACAAAATCCGGATGAGTTAAACATGCAGCCTAGAACCGGAACAGACGTGAGGCACTCAAGATCAGAATAACAAACCGTAACAAAATCAGACAGTGGTCTGATTTAAATCGCGACAAGTGATGCACCACCGAGTTCGAGAACAGTTGAATCCAAACATCATTTACTACCGCTCTATCTAGCTGAACACGCAAATTACCCCTAAACCAAGTATATTTAGATCTGAAAAATCCCAAATCAACCAGTTCACCATCATGGAGGAAACGGGGAAGCTCATCACTACGTTGGTCATGCTGTCGGGAACCACCAATACATTCATCTGCCGATATAAAGCAATTAAAATCACTAATAAGCACCCAAGGTCCGATAACTTACTGACGCAAAAGAAGTAGCTCTTGCCATAACGAGACCCTATTCGAAGACAAAGGACTAGCATACACCGCAATGAAGAACACATTAACACCAGGTTGCTCCCATAACATGTGAACATACTGACGAGACTGCTTCAAAACTGTAATCTTGGAGTGCTGGTTTCAGAGAACCCATATACCTCTAGAGAAATCCTGTGCCTCCTCTCGAAAAGAAGAATGCCAGCCTAACTATTTGATGATCTTCCTTATGCGATCACCACTTATACGCGGCTCCACAACAATAAAAACATCAGGCTTATGGACCCGTGCTAACTCTTTAATTGCAATACGAAATTTTAGACTTACAGCCCCACGACAATTCCATACAATAACAGACTTATCAATAGAGATAGAAATAGTCACCAAGTACCCACAGGACCACCTGCATCTGTATCCTTCCCACCCTTCGCAGGCTTCTTCCCGACATTCGGGTGCTTTTCCTGGATCACCCTACTCTTTCCAGATCATGTGGCTCGACCTTGGAAGGGTATCAACATATCAGAGCCATCTGATGAAACAACAGTACCCTGATCACCATCATGTGTATCCGAACCATCTACACGCACATGTTCCACATTCATTGAGAACGTATCACCGTGAGAATCATCTGTACCTTCTAACGTCACCTTAGGTATATCTGCTAAGGTTACTGGTGTTGCACGGACCGCTTTCGATGGTGCCTATTCTACATCAGGTGGTGGTTCCTCAGATACCAACTGATACGCTTGGGCATGAACAACAAGTATCCCAACAATGCCCGCATTGGTATTCGTAGTAGCTGCAATCATCTCGGCATGCCTCGTATCACTGAATCCCTGATCCAGAAGAGGTCGTATTCAAACCTATCATCGACATCTGAATAGAGTACTGTATCGGACCTGCAGTCTCGGTCACATCAGAATTCAGTTTGAGCACTGCACGAATTGCACTCGATGGACGAGAAGCCTCTTTAACATCTAGGGCTAAAGCTGTCTTCTCATTAGGGTCAGTCTTATATAGGGTTTCTGTGGCTAAAATAGCAAAACGAGATCCCTTAGCACATTGTTCGCCTTCATCAGTTCTTCCTCTAGTGGTGGCATTCGCTCTCGTCCCGTCTCGTTCCCCTGACTGACCATAACCACGTGAGGCATCCTTTGATTTCTGCCGAATCCAACGTCTCGTCACCTGCATCCAAGGCCCATATATATCCTTAACCACAGATTGCATGGTACTGCTCACCTCAGTAATGACAAAATTCGCAGAAAAAAAAAGAACTTCTCTAATATTTTAATTTTACGTTAATTACATTATAAAAAATATATTTGATTTTTATTACCTTAAAAATCATATGTTCTCTTCTTAGGCTTATCAAAGATATAATTTTATTTTAGAGTTAGAGAAAATACTTATTATAGGATAATGGTTGCAATTTTGATTCTCTTAGTAATGGATTTCAATATTTCTAAGAGAAATCATTCTATTATTTATTCTCTTAATGTCAATCTTGATTATTTTATTGATTGTTGAGTTTATTCCATTTAGTTAAAAAATTTTCACGTGAATGAAGTTCTAATTCATGCTATTCCATGTACGATCTTATTATAATTAAGAATAAAATCAAATTTTGTCTTACTACTTTAATATGAACTAATTAAAGATATTTGGTTTAGGGTGCTTATAAACTAGTTATAATTATTTGTTTTAGTGTTACTAACAATTACGAGGAAGAAAAGTTGAAGTTTTTGAGCACTAAAATCATAATACTATTATAACTCAGGCCTCCATCCATTAAATACTAGTGCATATGAATATTCTCAACCTTCCAATCCATCAGTAACAACAATAGGTTAAGCATCCAAGCCTTCCAATCCAATTGCAACTCAATCATTATAGCCTTCTAATCCATCAATAATAACTGCAAATGAAACTTTAAGATGAAAGATGAAAAATAAGGTGTTATTAACATTTTTCAAACACTTTGATAAAGATGGGATTGAATATCGAACAAATACATCCAATGGAGTTGTCACCCTACTTTATTAAAGAAAGATAGATAAAACTACTGGAAATGAAACTAAAATATAATGTGAAGATGAAAATAAGCATGGAAATGAAAGAATTAAAGATAGTAAAAGGAGAGGAAATCAATGAGAGATTCAATTGTGATTGTAGTAAGTAACTTGATTATGGAGACAAAGTAGAACGTGAGAAGGAAGGAAGAAAACCATTTTGAGAATAGGTTTGGTGTGAGATCCCATATCGATTGGAGAGGGGAACGAAGTATGCCTTATAAGGGTATGGATACCTCTCCCTCATAGACGCATTTTTCCAGGTGTAAGAAGAGCAAAACCGTGAGCACTTGGCTGGGCCAAGGCCCAAAAGCAGACAATAAAAGTGGGCGGTTGGTCTAGGGCTATTATAAATGGTATTAGAGCTAGTACCCGAATCGGTATGTCTGTGCAGACACTGAGTCCTAAAGGGGGGTGGAATATGAGATCCCATATCGATTGGAGAGGGGAACGAAGTACACCTTATAAGGGTATGGATACCTCTCACCTATAGAAGCGTTTTCTCGGGTGTGGGAAGAGCAAAACTGTGAGGGCTTGGCTGGGCTAAGGCCTAAAAGGAGACAATAACTATGGGCTAGTGGTCTAGGGCTATTACATTTGGAGATTACAAGAAAAAGTATAAGAAATCAGGGCTTATTAAATAAAAAAGGAAAAGACCAAAAGACCTTTGGCCATCCAAGGGTCTTGATCTTTCCTCAAATCCAATGGATGATAAATTTCAATATATTTATATTTTCCTTTCTTTTTCCCTCTAATTCTAATTTCCCTCTCTCTCTCCCCTCTCCCTCTCTCTCTCTTTCTTTCTAAATTTAAAATTGAAAATTTCTTCCCTCAAATAAGAAAATCCTAGAAGATTCCTTAAGTTTGATTCTTTTGATTAATCTCATCACCTAATTAGATTTAAAAAGTGTAAGTTGGTTTTTAACTCTTTTGAGTTAAGGTTTAACTGTTTATATTTTGCTAATTAACTAAAGAATAACATAAAATGTAGTGAGCGTTTATTTTAATTTTAACATCTAAAAGGAAAAATATAAAAACATAACACATCATTTATTTAGGATTTTAGACAAAGCCTAAGTAAAACCTTCAATTTGAATATAAGAGCTTGGATGTTTTAGTGCATCTTTTGGACTTTATTTGTCAAATGACTAAACAAAGGCCTTATTGATGTGAACCCATCTAAGAATAAACCCTAGAGAACATGTGAACAAGTTTGAATCAAACTTAAATGTTTCAAAACCAAAAATAAGGAATTCTTTGATAAGGTTGAAGTTTAACGAAGAATAAGTAAAAGCAAATTTAGTGAGTCTCAAATAACAAAGAACTCGAAAGTTGTTAACAAAAGAAACCTGCCTTAAATACTATTATTAAAAAGTGAGCATTTTGAGTGGCGTAGTCTAGTACACAACTGTAGGTTAGGCCATGTTGGTTATAAAATTTTTAATAGCAATGGGCCCAGTTCGAGACATGTCCATGTTTGAGACTATGGATCTTCCATAACTTTATGAAGTTAAACAAAATTTATAATATACATGTGGATTTATAATATATATGTGGTTGGGACTGTGGATCCTTCTGTAACTTTATGAAGTTGGAAATGGTCTAATTCATACCCGTATTGGAGATTAGGTTAAACCAAAGTTGAGTGTTTTTCCTCCAAATCTTTATTAATAATAGCTATTGTAATTAATCCAAGCCTATATAAAATGTATCCCATATTTGGTTTATTACATCATTCCATTCTTCAAAACGATTCAGTCTTAAATCATCACCTATATCAAAATAGAAACACACCTATTTATAGAAGAATAAAATTATAGGCTGATTAGTATGAAAAAATTTGTGATATTACTTCCATTTTCCACCGTCTAACTCTTCTTTTCTTCATTCTCTCTTTTCAATCTCATTTGTTAATCATGAACTTACCTAGTTGCTAAAGGTATAAGAGTAACGGGTTTATCGTCCGTCATGAAAGTATACATATTCTTAAACCCTTTATACATAAACATTTTGTCATATTACTTTAACCTTCCCAATAAGATGTGACCAGTTTATATGGGTATTATATAATACCTCATCTTGATAGCTTCTAATAGAAACATAATTCAAAACATGTTTATTAACTTTGATCTCCTAATATTCATTAAGGAATTGAAATTGCATAGCTTTAGAAGTTTCATAGTAGAAAAACTAAACTTATCTATAAGGGAAGTGTTATCTAAGTTACTGTAAAAACTAAACTTATCTATAAAGGAAGTGTTATCTAAGTTACTGTAACTTCCTCGATCAATAGTTATAGTGCATACCTTTTCATAAATATGATATCTAATATAAAATATTTTTTTCTCTCCTTAAGTTGAAGAGTAATTTTCTTTGTATGACAAACCCTCCCTCTTATTAGCATACTTAAATATTGGCCTAGATTTCTTTTCCTCAAAATCATTTATACCTTATGATTGTAACCCTCTTATTTCAACATTAGAAAGTGATATTTCCTATTCCTAAACAATGAAAACATTTAATGCCTCTATTTCAAAAGGTTTGAGAATCAATTTTACCTATGCTATGATTGTAGACATCATCTTTAGCTTTAGATGACCCAATTTTTCCTTTAGAAGAACTCCTATAATCCTTTTTCCAATCGAGCCTCCAAAAACTCACTATTACCAGTAGAGCATATGAATAATATATACACTTTAACTGTCTCTCCACATCTATAGCCATATGTATCATATCTTCTACTTCTATATAATATTAACTCTACTATATTGGTTATTTCTCTATTTAAGTCATTAAAGAACCTTATCATAGTTGCTTCTTTATCCTCCTTTAACTTTTATCTCTTTATGATATTCTTCCATACTTTCTATCCTTGAGTAAGACTTTGCAACCTCTGAAACAAATCTTTATAATAGTGGTGTGGCCTAAATCTCCTTCTCATGAGAGCTTTCAATTTTTTATAGGTCTTTACGATTTGTACACAATTTCTTCTTTTATTATTCAATAAATGATGACATAATAGAGAAACTTTACTATTTTTAGCTTTACCTTCTTCTCCTTAGATTAATTATTGTAGTCAAATATCAATTTTATCTTTTTCTCCCACTCTAAATAAGCTTCATGATCATTTTTAAGCTTAAAGAAGGTTTCGTCATCTTAATTATGCCAAAATTTTCATCCATTCACTCTTAAAGTCTAAGCTCCATTTTTTTGTTCCCAATCATACCCAACTTATCTTTTGGCCTTAAATTTATACCCTTGAACCTCAAATGCTAGATTACCATAATTAGCATTGAGCTCATCATTCTCACTATAAACCTCTATTAGAGCTATTAAATTATGCCTCATATGCCTCTTATTGTTGTTTTATCAGTAGCTCATAGTATAAGTTGATCTTATAAGGACTAGAATTACTAATATTAACCATGTTTCTGTTATCTAGTATAACAAATTATGGCAATGGAGATTGATCAAACTTAAATTTAAAGCAATAAGATAAAATATATTAACACAATTAGCTAACTAGAGTAGAGATTAAACTAAGAATATAATCAATAAAGATAGTGGTCTTCAAATTGTGAATCCCCCTAAGAATTCTTATGCAAATAAGACTTTAAATATCAAGTTTAATCTATAGTTTATTACACCACAACAATTCATCAATTATGCTAATATATTTCTCAAGATTATTAACAAATAATGTTAAATTGATTAATCAAAATATCTTTCTAATAAAACCCCTAAAATTGCATTAACTGATTATAAATTTTGTTGTTAGGTTTGATCCTAATATAAAAGATTTATGTCAACCTATCTCTAGGATTGTATGCAACTCTTTTAAATTATGTTAGATCAATTCATAGAAAAGAATTTTCAATCTCAATTGCATAAAATCAAAAATGAATTAATACACTAGCAATATTAATTCAAGAAAAATAAAGGAAACATAATTGAATCTAATTAAAACTGAAGAATAAATTAAATTAAATTGAAACCATTACACTATCCATCATGAAATTCATCTTATCTAGGTGCCTAATAATGTTATTTTATGTTTTAACCATAAGCATACAATGTAGTTGTAGCTAGAATTTGAGTGTATGGGTTAATCCCTGGTAGATGTATAATTGACCACATTTATACCCTACATTTGATGTATTTTTGCTTTATATTTTATACTTATATTGTCTATTTGGTACTTAATTTACTCTAAGTGCGTTTATAGGTTATAATTTCCTTTACGGACTAAAAGGAGAAGAATTCAAATGAAAATGCAAAATAAAATGAAGATTTAAAGAATAGAAGGGTCTCTTAGGTTATACAGTTTTATGAATTCTAGAGATTTTGGTGCATCAAACTGTGCATTTCCCAAAACCCTAAAATTTACTATAAAAAGATGTGTTCAGAGGCAAAATCTTGGAGTAAACATTAAAAGGCAATTACAGAGGTAGAGATCATTTATAAGGGACAATTTTGATTAAGATAAGTGAAAAACACCAAAAAATCATTGAAAAATCTATTGGAATACAAGATCGAACCTCTACCTTGTAAGATATTCGATAGGAGACACTCTGGGATATTTAGAATTATGAACCTATTGTTTTCAATTCATTTTTCTTTATGTTTATATTTGATTTTATGTTCTATCATGTTTAACTAAATTCTTTTAGTTGCTAGGTTACATGAACTCTATTTTCGTGCAATAATATGTTTTAATTCTTTTATCTAATGCAATTGTTTAGATTGATATATTGGGATTCATTTACATATTTATTATACAGTCTAATAGATCCGAAATATTAGTGCATAGTCTGATTTCATAATATAAAGATTAAGAAATCCTTTGTGTTAATGGATTTATCATAATTGGAAGGAGTTGATTGCAATCCCAGAGATAGGATGACATAAATCCTCTAGATTAGGGTCAACTTTAATAGCAGGATTCATAAATCGATAAGGCAATCCTATAAACTTTAACCTAAGCAATTGGGTTGAAACATTAGGATTAGTTTTTATTAAACTCAAGATTGAGATATTACAATACCATAGGAATCTCTACGGTCCAATAAATCAATAAAATAGTCGCATACTTAAAAATCAATCAATTAAGGGTATTTATGGGGATTCGAAACCCAGATACTAATTATTGATATCAGAAATTTCTTAAGTGATTTCTTAATTCTCTGTTTAATCTTGTTGACTTTTTTATTTTATTTTCTTAAGTTTTATTTTCTTTAATTAAAAATCATAATCAAATTTGTTAACTAGATAATAGGATAATGGTAACTACTAGTATTCATCGTCTTTATAGGATTGACTCGTACTTGTCAGTACTAGCTATAACTATTCCATGGACTTGAGATTATTTCATAATTGACACCCAAAAAAAGTCAAACAAATTTTTGGCATCGTTTCCAGGAATTTTGATATTAGGGACACCTGAATGTTAATACTTTAGTCGTTATTTTTTTGTTTATTTTATTTTATTTTTAATTGTATTTTATTATATCTTGTTATATTATTAGCTTATTCATTTAATTATCTTTTGAAATTATTTACTTAATCTTAAGTTTGTGGTTTATTGTAGGATTTAAAATTCATTAACATAGCCATAACTCATAATAAAAGGATGGAGTAGACAATACTTTTATAGGAGCCAGAATATGTCTTCGCAATTTGTAACATCACCATATGGAAGAGAGAGCTCTCCTCATATGTTTTCAAAGGCTTAATCGATGTCTATGTCGTGGTTGCAACATTTATGGGAGTAATTCTTACAATCATGAATGTCGAGCACCGACGTATATATGGGAGCAACCAAGCATATACAACCAACCTCAAGGTCCATCATACAAGAATATATGTAATTTAAAATGGAAAAACCCTTATGCATATGGATATAATGATATGCATATGGGTAGAATGACTATGCTTTAACTAAATATATATTATAAGAGCAACAATATGAAAGTATTACAGATAAGCTAATAGAATATCTTGCTAAGCGTGTAGCTAACCGAAGTGAATTTGAGACAAGATTTTCTTTACCTAGGTATGATGAGCATAATACTTCAAACTATCTGAGCTCCTAACATCTCAGAGTGAATAAGAGGTGATGGTTGATTTCACATAAAGATACATTTCAAGAAAGCGAGGAGGTAACCGCTCCTTTGAAAGATATGATGGTTAACTTTATTTAGGAATCAAACATGAGACATCAGCAAACAGAGACTTGAATGCAAAATATGGTGAATTGGATCAATCAACTAATGAGGATATTATCTGACAAGATGTAACAGAGTTTGCCTATTACTACTGAAATAGACCCTACCAAATGTGGAACAACAATTACCCTTAGTAACAAAAAAGAGCTCCCAGTAAAAAAATAAGAGGAGAAGGAAAAGGAAGGAAGTATTACAATTAAATTAATGGAACTCCTTTCTGAAATTAAAGCTAATTTATGCAAATTTGAGAGCGAAGAAAAGACAAGAGTTGGATTCATGATAGAGCAACAGTCCAAGAAGAATTTTTGGAAGAAGAAAAAGTCTTCATCTAAGAAGAGGAAGTAAAGGAGTTGTAGTATCCCATTTTCTCATGCAAAGGGTTAGAACCCTAGAATAACTGTACATGAGAGATATTATTGAGAAATTAGGCAGTGCACTTCATTCTCATGCATCATATAGCATACACATACGTGAATTTGATTTTTGCACACACTACAATGACTGTTCATGATCTCAATTGACATTTTCTAGGTATGATTGATTTTTAAATGATTATGATGTGAATTGTGAAATATATGTCTTAAAAATTGATTTAGACAGTATAAGTATTGATTTGAAATTTTTGGTGAAAATTTAGGAGATCTCTAAAATTTTGAGTATTTTTAGACTAGGAAAAATGCCAAGTGGTAAGACAATTGATTTATAGTAATAGAAATAAGTGTCAAATGGTAATAGAAATTATGGATAAGTGGCATTAGGATTTCATGACAAAAGGCATAGAAAATTTGGAGACAATTGGATTAGAAATTGGAGACAAATAGACTAGTTATTTATAAAGGGTCCAAGTGAAGCCATAAGAATGAGACATGTGGCAAGTGACAAGTGTCATGCCACTTACCACACATCTCACACACGATTATTTCACTTAATGAAAGACTATCCTAATTTGCTTTTCATCTTCATTTGATGCTTTCTTCTTGACCTTCTTCATTTTTCTTCATCTATAAACTCTCTTCTCTAAGCATCAATGTTGAATCTTACTCTCTCCATTCACTTGCTACTCCCATTTTTGTTGTCTTCTTCATTTCATCACTAAAGACCTAACCTACTCCTCCTGATGATCATATGATATTTGGAAGCTAAAGTTTTGATTTAAAGACCTTGAATTTAAACAAGTAAGTGTAAAGAATTATTCTTTATGGTTTGTTAAATAGCAACTTTTATGATGATAGTTAGAGATTGAATGATCATAAAATGGTGAAGAGTATATGCTGAAATGTGAAT
>JAOTJB010313889.1:0-15465 GCA_027123815.1 Erythroxylum minutifolium | reverse complement strand
AAACTTGTAAACAGGAAACTGTACAGTATATAACTGTACAATATATCAGTGGACTATTTTGTAAATTTTAAAAATTTCAGGGACTATTTCATAAATATAAAAAATTGCCCGAAACAGTACCTGGTATTGACCGGTATCGGTACAGTACTGTTCCAGAACTCAATCCGGTACCGAGTCTAGTACGGTATTCGCAACATTGCTCTATTGCTTCCCATTCTATATTTTGATCCACCTTCAACTTCACTAGACCTCAATGAGCAGCTAAAATCCCCTACTGCTAGACATGGAAGGTGCACTCCATTGTGAATAAGTTGTAAATCATTCCATAAAGTTGCCCTCTGGAATGCAAAATTTGATGTGTATATAAATGTAATTTCAAAAACAGGAGAATGATCTTTCATTTGACACCTGAGATGCATGAATTAATCACTCATCATAGTAGTTGTCACCTCCATGTGTTCTGAATTATATAAGTAGATAATCTAACCATATAATGATGTAATGATTAGTAGTTGTCTTTCATTGAGCACCCAAAAAAGGACAGCTCATTTTGAATATGTGGAGCCTTTATTTTTGTCTCAAGGAGGCCTACAAGAACATGCTTCCTATCCATTACCAACTCTCTCACCATAGGCTATTTGAGAGCGTTATTTAACCCTCTTGTATTCCATATTAGAATAGTCATTTAAGGTGAATACCTCTTCTTTTTGGTTTTCTTCCTAGCTGATCTTCTTTTTTAGTTAGAAGAACTCTCATGTAACCTTTTTGCTACTCAACAAGCCTTTCATTCTTTGGTTGTATTAGCAACATGCTACTTTTTGGATCATTATACAGTAAACCAGGTTCATCTTCCATCTTTTCTTCCACTAATTGTGAATCTTGTGTAGTAGTTACATCTTCCTGTTTGTCAACTACCTATAGCTGAGAGGTGTATCCAAATGTTATATTGAGCTTCCCTTCTTTAGTATCTGGAGTATCTACTGCTGAGTTACCCAGATTCTCATTAGCATCAAATGGTACACCCGTAGCCTCATCATTGCCCACTATAAAAGATTCAAACCACAATAAATTCATCCTGCCATCCAATTTGAAAAGGTTTCCTTATAAGAACCTACTTCTTGGTTGAATTATGAGGCTTCCAAGAATATGTTACCTTAAATTCAGATTTCATAAGCTCCCCTGTTTCACCCAACTTAAGAATTGGTAAATGATCAGGTAGTATAGTATTCCTTTTGACTTCCATACATATTTTTGTATACCCAATTCGCTCCATACTGGATGTTTGAGCATTCATACATAGAAGCTTACCTAAACAACTTGCTAAAAAACTCAATCCTTCAATTGTCCAAAGTTCTAGAGGCAAATTATGAAAATGCATCCACATAGGAAAAAATTCCATACAATCCCTATCAAATGCTATCCTATGTTTCCACTTCTGAATAAATATGGGTTGGCCCCTTATATTTCAAAGTCCCATTTCTAGTATTTCATTCAAGTTGTTATCGACAGTAAATTTAAACATAATAGTACCATTATCCACGAGCAAAGATTTTTCCAAAATTTTATTAACCCATCGTGCACTGACTGGTATTGATGGCTGGAAATACGGGTCTCTTGCTTTAGAAAGAGCTAACTAAGGCAGTAGACCAAGCCTTCTCTCCAACTTGCAACAATTCAATCGATGTACTGATGACACCATCCTTCATAACATCCGGTTAGTGTTTTAGGTGTATTTTAGGCTGTCGTAATTGAATCTTCTTTGTCCAAGTGCCAGTAGTGGGTGCGTGTTTCTGCGAATTTGAAGCTCTTGGTGAACTTACCCTTTTTCCAGAAGCAAATTTCTGACCTACCACTTAGGTGAGCGCAGGAAAATCTTCCATAGACACTAGTGAAGGCACGCCGTCTGCTTCCATAGAGATCGATTTGGCCTGTAAAAGGCCCTCAATGAGGTATCCACCTCTGTAAATTAATTTTCAGATGAAGGCTTGAGAAGGGGAGAAATGTAGCCTCTATCGCATGGGTCTTTGCTGTCTTTTCCGTCACCTAGGTCGCGTGGGTCGCTAGGGAATTGCCACTCACCCTGTTGAGTTGCCTTCAAAAGTTTAACCGAACTTAAAAGTTACAATGAAGGAGTTTTACTTTTTAATTCCTCTCACCTTCCCTTATAACATGAAATTTGACACTTATATGCTTTGTCTGATCATGTAAAATTTGATTTTTAGCTATTGCTATAAATAATTTATTATTAATCCAAAATTTCATGATTTTTTTAATTTGACCTAAATTTGACCAAAAAAATTTCTTACTTATAATGCTTGGTTTGAAGCTCTTGCAATTGTTATATGTACTATGATTCTATTGTAAATCAAATAATTATTTCTTATTTTCTTATTTCTTGATATTTTAAGAAAGACTTCATTTCCAAAAATAAAAACATGTCTTAAATTATATTTCACATCATCAAAACTTCTTGTCCGTTCAATACCTAAATACCATGCAACTCATCATTCTCACTCTTTAAAAAACTGAGACCAAAAATAGTTGTTACTTTTAGGTGTATTAGTATACTTTAGTTGTTGTTCAATTTAATTTACTTGGGGCTTACATAAACATGGGTACAAGCTTACAACAAAATTATATCCAAGTCTTGTAGCAAATAGATACAATAGACGTCCCACAAAGCTTTTGAATTCAAATGTCCCAACCTTTTTCCATCATCAAGCTTTGGAATATTCTCATTTACAATAAGTGGTATAACATAAAACTTATGTCCTAAAAATATTTAGAAATGAATATGCCTTTATTAACATACATAACTTTCATCCCTAAAATGTAGGTTATTAGACCTACATCAAACATCTTAAACTCTTTTTACATCTTTTTTTATACTAAACAATATAACTTAAATATCCTTTTGTTACTAAAAATTTATCTGCATAAAGGACCATAACTACTTTTTTGATTATTGTCAAATGTCAAAACATATAAGGTGCTCATTTTCACTCTTCATAAGCCCTCATTGAAGTAATTAGGAGTTGACTATACCATACTAAGTTCTAACTATTTGCTTTAGATCATAAAAACCTTATACAACTTACAAAGCTTTTCTTCACTTCCTAAAACTTCAATCTTTTCATGCTTTTCAATATAAATATCTTCCTTTGGTAAGCTATTTAAGAAAACTGACTTAACATCCAATGATAAATTTCCTAACCAAATTTTGTTATTAAGGTAATACCTAACTTAATTGCATAATATCTTGCAATTGGAGTAAAAGCATCTCAATAATTCACTCCCTATTACATCATTTTACATCTAGTTTGGTTTTCAATTTGTTAATGGATCCATCAAGGTTTAGTTTAGTTCTATAAATTCACCTAATCCTAATCACTTTTTGATCTAAAGGCTTATCTACTAACTTCTAGATTCTATTTATTAATCATTCTTATCTCTTCCTACGTAACTTTTATCCACACTTCTTTGTTAACAACCTAATTTAATGGTTTCAAGGCTAGTATATTACATCTTATATAAAATAATAACTGAAGGTTAAGATCCCTTACTGTTATATCATCAACATTCTTAAAATCAAGTGAGAAATCAGCTATTACTTATTGAGATGATGCTTTTAGAGCTACTAATTTGTTTGTAGAAACTATATGATTGCTCTCTCAATTTCAGGTACTGTTATCATCAAATATCACACTTTTGTTATTATTATTTTTCTAACCTTTAAGTTATATAATATATAACATTTTCTTGCTTTTATGTCTAATTTACATCCTTTTATATTTGAAATATGTGTGAATAAATGAATGCATTTAACACTTTGAGGTGCTCAGTTTGTGTTTTACTATTAAACAATGCTTTATTTGTTGTCTTTCTTTTTGAAAAGTTATTTGGTAATAAATTCAACAAATAAACTAAAGTTAGCACTACACTTCACATAAACACACTTTAGAATTCTCTTATAAATAATTATGCACTTACCATTTTCATCATTTGACCTATTGTTCCTTTTTATTGACTATATTATATTGAGGATTTTAAAGAAATATTGAATTGTTATTTAATTCCTTTATGCTCTAAAAACTTCTTAATATTCCTTACAAGCAAAGTAATCATCAATATCTATTATAAAGATCTTAATTTAATAGCGGGTGTACTTCATTACGAAGTTTTTGAATTTCCTTATTTCTAACTAGGTTTCTGATATTTTCTAATTAAAAAAACATTAGTATCTTATAAGATCATCAATAAAAAGTAGAAAAAAATGTCTTCACCCAAAGACTTCTCACTCATTAAGCCATAAATTTCATAATGTATGAGTTAGATTTTCTCATTAATTCGCCAACTGCTTTCACCAAAAGGCATTATGATTTGTTATCCTCATTGATAGGCATCATATATACCAAAAATCACATTAATAATTAGTAAATTATAAACTTGTTTTCTCTTATACATATCTTCATTGTTTCATATTGAGAAAACAAAGAACAAGAATAGAGAATAATAAATAAAGAAAACACAGGAAGTTTTTAATAAGGTTTAACTAATTAGGTATGTCTATATATTTGAAAGTTAAGAGCATATGATTCTATACCCTACGAATATGAGAAGGATCATAAATGTACTTGCGAAGCATAAAAGTATGGAATATTGGGTCGACTTACAACATATCTATAGGTAATGCTAATTGATATGACATGTTTTCAATTCTCCTTGTTATCTTATAAGATCCAATATATCTTGGAGACAATTTCCTTTTCTTTCTAAACCTTATCACACTCTTCATCAAAGATACCTTTAGAAATACAAAGTCATTGACTTGAAATTCTATGTCCTAGCGCTGCAGATCCACATAACTCTTCTGTTTACTAAACGTTGTCTTTAGTCTCTACAATGGAATCTTATCTAATGTGATCTTGATTAGCTCTGGACCCTTCAATTGCCTCTATCCTACTTCCTCCCAACACATCGATGATATGAATTTTCATATGTACAATGTCTTGTAAGGCATCATCCCAATGCTACTATGATAGTTATTATCGTAAGCAAACTTGATCAGAAGCATTATGAATCCCAACTAACACCAATGTCCATCATGCACATCCTCAGCATATCTTATAAGGTCTGAATCGACCTTTAACATTGACCATCAGTCTGAAGATATAATATGTGCTAAAATCTAATATGGTGCTTAATGCCTCATATAGTTTCCTCTAAAACTGAGATGTGAACTGTGATCTTCGATCAAAGACTACCAACACAGGCACCCCATAGAGACACAATATCTGCTTGATATACATTTGTGCGAGCTTGGACACTGAGTTGGTAGTTTTCACAGGTAAGAAATGGGTTAAATTTGTAAGCCTATCTATGATCACCTAAATTGAATCACATTAACTTCTTGTTTAAGTTAGGGCAACCATGAAATCCATTGTATGATTTTTTTCCATTTTCATTCAAGAATCGACAATGATTGTAGCTTATCTGAGGGTCTTTCATGCTCAGCTTTTACTTATCGGCAAGTCAAGCACTTAGAGATATATTCAACCAAATCCTTTTTCATACCATCCCACCAATATATTTCTCTAATGTTACAATACATCTTGGTCGAGCCTAGATGTACATTGTATGTCATATAATGCGCTTCCTCTAAAATCTTCTTCTTTAAGTTCTCTACATTTGGAACTCACATTCTCCCATTCATCATTAGTATACCTCCCCCATCAATTTTCAAATACGTGCGGCATCCTTCTCGTACTTCATGTATAAGCTTTTGAAGCTTAGGGTCTTAGCCTTAAGCGACCTTGATCCTATCCAACGACATCGATCGTGCTCTGATGCTCGCTAGTAGTAATATTAAATTTGAAATTTGAAACTGAGCACCTTAATCCATCAAATCAAGTAACTCCTGGGTCAAAGCTCTCCTATCTATTACAATATGTACCAAACTACTTGAGGACTTCCTACTTAGTGTATTTGCTATGACATTTTCCTTTTCTGGATGATACTGAATCATTTAGTTATAATCTTCTAGTAGTGCCATCCACCTTTGCTTCATATTTAGGTCCTTCTACTAAAATATATATTTTAGACTTTTGTGATATGTGTAAATTTCACATGTCTCACCTTGTAAATAATGTTTTCAAATCTTTAAAGCAAAGATCACTACTACCATCTCTAAATCATGAGTATGGTAATTTTATTCATGCTTTTTCAATTAGCTAGAACAATAAGTAATCACCCTACCATTCTAAATCAACATGCAACCTAGACCAACTCTTAAAGCATCATAGTATAATTGAAATCCTCCACCTTTAATTGGGAATGCTAGGATACTATTTCAGCTTTTGAAAGCTCTCATCATAAGTATCAAACCAAATGAACCGGGCCTTTTTTTTTTATTAGGGGTGTTAATAGGGATGCTATCTTAGAAAAATCTTGAAAAAATCTTTGATAGTAGCTACCAATACCCAAAAGGCTTCTCACTTCTATTATTGTCTTTAGTCTTTCCCAATTCATTACAGTTTTCATGTTCTTCGGTTCCATTTGTATCCCTTCTTGAGATACTATGTAACCTAAAAATGTGACACTTTCAAGCCAAAACTTACACTTTAAGAACTTGGCATACAAACGATATTCTCAAAGTATCTGTAGCACTACTTTCAAATGTTGGGTATGCTCCTTATTTGTTCACGAATACACCAAAATGTCGTTGATAAAGACAATCATGAATCTATTCAAGAACGGTTTGAACACTCTATTCATTAGATCCATGAAACCTATTGAAACATTGGTAAGGTCAAATGACATTACAAGAAATTCATAATAACTGTATATACTCTCCTCTGATCCTCAGCTGATGATATTCAAACCTTAGGTCGATCTTAGAAAAGTACCTAGCAACCTAAAGTTGATCAAACAGATCATCAATTTAGGGTAATCGTTACTTGTTGCTAATGATTACCTTATTTAACTACCTGTAGTCAACACATAATTAGAGAAAGCCATACTTTTTCTTTATAAACAATACTACTGCACCCCATAGTGACGTGCAAGACCTGATAAAACCCTTATCTAATAAATCTTGTAATTATTTTTTTAATTCCTTGAACTCTATAGGTTCCATTCTATATAGAGATACAGAAATCTTATAGAAGGTATTAAATCAATGCAGAACTCGAATCTCTCTCTAGAGGTACTGATAAGTGCAAAATATTACATCTTTTGTTATCCTAAATTTAGTCCATTTAATTATTTTTTATTACACATTTGGGCATGATTATTCATAGTTTATTAGTTAAGACCCAAAAATTTTTATTCCGAATTTTATTGTAAAATTGGCCTACGTTCAATTGTTTTTATTAGGCTTAATGGGCTAATATAATGAGGTGAAGAAGGCATGAACTGCACAACACGCCAAAAAAAAAGACCAAAATGACATCATTCAAGAAGCAAAACGTGACAACATAGCAGATGATGTTAAATGGTACTGCAATAGGAAGCAGATCAAAATGCTAGTAGCCGGACAAGAGAGGATTAAGGTTTGGTTTGAGGGAGCGATAACGGTTAATAACGTGCTGAAATCAACCTGCTAAAATGATAAGTATTTATTCTTAATAAGTACTTATGTGTTTGAGACTGTTATTTTGGTAACTGTTAAAACGTGAAAATAGATGTTTGGCAAGTGCGGTTGCGGTTGCTAAAAAGAGATAAAATAACTAAAAAGCTCATTAATTTAATAAACTATTAATTGTTGTATAAATAATTAAAAAATATTATTTTTCATATAAATTTAAAATTATAAATAATAAAATATCAAATTAAATTAAGAAAAATATAAATAAAATAAATTTAGCAAATAAAATATTTCATAAAAATATATTATTAGTCATATATAGTCAAATTATAAATAAGAAAATATAAATAAAATAAATTTAATAAATATTATTAATCATATAGATTCAAATTATAAATATTAAAATATTAAATTAAATAAGACGATACGTTAGACTTATTTTATATTAGTTGAGGATATAATGAAAAATAATAATTATCAAAATGTTATTAATAGAAAGTAGAATTTTTACGCAAAAGTACTTCCCTATCGCAATCCTCTTTCTACTTATCGATTTCTATAGTAATATCGTACTTTACTCTAACCTCTTATTATTTGCCCATAGATTCAAACATATAACTGTGTTTAAAAACTGTAATAAATAAATATTTATCTAGATCACACCGGAGATCCAAACACAAATGAAAAATGCAGTGTAAAACGATATAGTTTAAGCAATCGGGGAGAGAAAAATAAAACGTAGTAGGAGCAAAATACGTAGAGAGAAAAAACGCAACAGTGGAAGAGATAAACGTTTATCTTCATTCACACCGAAAAGGCAAAACGCAAGCAGGCAAGGGGTGAAATGCAGCGCAGCTATAGAAGAAAGCCACCAAAACGCAGGTCAAAAGTAGCAAAACGCAGGAGCAAGTAGAAACAAACAGCAGAAACGCAGGGATCTAGCAGAGGAGATAAAACACACAGCAGAAAACGCAATAGTCCAAACCAGAGAAAACAAAAACGACAACGTATCAGCAAGCCAAGCAGCTGGGATGAGATGAATTAAACATAGAGCAGATGAAGAGGGCATTAAAATGATAGGAAGAAGAAACGCACAATAGTTGAGAGAAGAAATAAAAAACGTAGCAGCTGGTAAATGAAGTGAAACGTAAAAATCCCAGCAGACCCGACGTTCTCTATTTCAATTCTCTTCAAAATAGAAGAGTTAAGAGGAAGCTTATTAAAGAGCCATCAAAGTGTGGCTCTTGGTGTGTCTCGGGAACCAATTAAAAAAATCAGCAGTGAAAAGGGATTGAGATCGAGCATGTCACTGGAATTTTAGAGTAAGATGAAACTTGAGACCTATTGGTGAAGAAGGCTAGTGAAAGGAGGTGTTCGGGTGGTACGAGGGTTACATAATAATTGGAATTGAGCTGGTTCAAAACCTTTGGAGAAGGATATCGTGGTTCGAGCTATCGAATGAGTCTCTCCCACTTTTACTCTCTTTGTATCTAGTTCTTCAAATTTAATTTACTTAAAAAGTTCTGAAATTATAGTTTCATATCTTTGTTCTAGATGATTTGAGACAATTATTTTTAATTTAATTATAACATTACAAGTATTTTAGTACTTGTGTGATGCTTGAGCCAATTTATTTACGAATCATGTTCTTATAAAATTGAGAGACGTCTTGATATATTTAAATGTGAATTGATTGTTATCACTTTGTCTTTAGTCCGTAATTACTATTTAGTTTAATGAGTTGAGTAGAAACCATTAATTCGTTAGTCGGTCAAAGGACAAAGTTTTAATTAGAGTGTTGCATGATCTAGAAATTTCACTAGTTGGTTTGTTGAAGTTCTTGGGACTAATGATGTCTTCTTGGTAAGAATTGCATTAATCAATTTAGAGTAGGGCTGGTTTGGTTCTAGATTAGTAAAGGGAGATAAGGAGAACTTAGCTGGTGAGCGTTCCTATGGTTGGCCTACTTTATAGCTCAGGATGTCAATGATAAAATTCTAAACTTAGATGACTAAATTTATGGGTTTAAAGTATGCTTGATCATTTGATAATATGCATGTTCAAATTTTCTTTATGTTCAGTTTTTAGTGCTAAAAGTTTCTGTTTTTATTAATTAGTTCTATTTTTTGATTGAGCCCCCTTCCCATCTTTACGCGTGTATGGTATGGTTTTTGGTCTACTATGCTTTCCTATTAGATGAGACCACAAGTTGAAGGATTTCAACAACTAAGTTTTACAAAATTAATTGGAGAACATATTGATTAAAAAAAGTAATTAAATCTAGAATTTTAGAGGATATGTAGTAAAGTGATTGACGAGAAAACTTCCAACCCCTACCTGTTATGTTTCTATTGTATTTAAATGTTTACATGTAATTTTCCAGCATCTCATTATATATTTGCTGATTCTATAAGTCTTAAAGGTTAAAAGTTGAAGGCCTAAAACATCTTCGAAAAGAAGAAATACTAAATCTACACAAAATTGATCTATTGTGCAGATGGCTGTCCAGCACCTATATTTTGCATATTTGCTTGCTTATGATTAATCTATATATGTCTGGAAACTAGTAGTTTATACTTGATTTGTGTTTGGGTATGTTCAGGGAGTTATTTGAATGCTAGAATGCAATTACAAAAACTCTTGAAATTAATTTCCTAAAGCTAGAATTTTAGAAATACGCTACTTGAATATAAAAGTGTTATTTTTAGACTATTTATGCAATCAGATATAAAAGCTAACTATTTACTGATATTTTCTTATTTTCTCAACATGATTTCTACATACTTTCAAGTCTAATATGCCTAGAAATTCAAGTGAAATATGATTAGATTAAATTTAACCTGAAATGAGCACTTATGAATGTTTAAAGAAGCTGAATTTGCGTTGTTTGCTCTCTATTTTTGAGCTGTGCATTATGTTCTCATTTTATGATGTTTTAACATGATTTTAGCTTGCTTTAAGTGCCAAAAACATGATAAATGATAGCACACGTGTTGGGTTATTAAAAGGATTTAAGGGTAATAAAATCTTTGAAGGTTAATTAGGCGAAACTAGTGAATTACATGTTTTAGTGTGCAATTTCCAGATCTGATTTAAGGGGTTTTATGATCATAATTTTCTAATTTAAGGAGCTGAAATTTGGTAAATAACATGAGTACAAGTTGTGAATGAGTTTGAGCTAAATTAGACATCAAATTATAGGTGTTTCACCTTGTTTTTGTGGGCTGAATTTTTCTAAACGAATCTTACTTTGTTTGGAATTATAATTACTTACATTTACTTGATTAAAGCTCTCATTTGCATTCGAAATGAAAATTTAGTAAACAACACTCTCCCTGTGGGTTCGACTCTTATTTCACCCTATACTAAGTTGTTAATTAATAAATGGTAGAAATAAGATATTAATTTGTATATGTTTGACGATGCATAACAAATTGCCGTTGTCGAGGAGAGTTATTTAGCTTCTTAAGCTCTAAACTAAGTTGTCTTTATTTTGATTCCTTTCTTTCATTTTAGACCTTACTCACTAAGCATGATGAGTGATAAAACGATTAAGAACAAATTTGAAAGAATTTGAATTATACGAATCTAATTATTGTGTAAATTTTATTATGTTTCAAATTTATGATATAAAGATATTCATGTTCTTTTGTTTGTTTTCAGGATTTGCATGAAATTGCGAAGTGATAAAATCATAGGTGAGGGTAGAAAGGAAGGTTTGAGATACTTTTTTAAGGAGGAAGAATTTCAAGATCATTTGTCTGACGAAATGGCTACTTTGAAGCAACTTTCTCAACCAAATTTGGATGATCAACCTTTGTGTATAGTCTTTCCCACTTTAGAAAGACCTTTAAAACTTAATTCCATTTTCCTTAATTTATTGTCTAAATTTTATGGTCATGCAGGTGAAGACCCCCATAGGCACTTAAAAGAGTTTTTAGTTATTTGTTCTACTATGAGGCCTGAGGGGGTGGATGATGAACAAGTAAAACTTCGTGCTTTTCCTTTCTCTCCGCAAGACTTAGCGAACGATTAGTTGTACCATATTCCCCCTCAATCCATTGCTACTTGGGCTTAATTGCACTAATCTTTTCTTGAAAAATTGTTTCCTACAAGTAGGATTAGATCAATAAGGAAGGAAATTTTTGGAATTAGGCAAAATGTTAATGAGTCATTATATGAGTACTGGAAAAAGTTTAAGAGATTTTATGCTAACTGACCCAATCATCATATTAGTGACCAGTTATTGATTCAACATTTTTATGAAGGCTTAGGTTTGAATGATAGAAGCATGATAGATGCTGCAAGTGGTAGTGCATTAGTTGACAAAACACTTGAAGCAGCTAAGACTTTAATTTCTAACATGGCTGAAAATTTAAGACAATTCAAAAATAGGAATGAAGTAGGCTAGGCTAAGAGAGTGAATGATATTAAAATGAATTCTATTCAAGATTAACCTAAACATAATGTTGAACAAGTTGCTAACTTAACCACTCTTACATCTACTGGTTATTGGTGATGTTTCGCATGCTCGTGCTTGTGGGATTTGTTCTGATTTTTCTCATGCTATTAATGTTTATCCTACTTTACAGGCTCAAGATATTAATGCAATATGTGGTTTTCCTGGACAATCTAACAGAAAGTATGACCCATTCTGAAACACATATAATGAGGGTTGGAGAGATCACCCAAATTTTAGATATGGACTGGACAAACACCCCAAATTACAATGCCAACTAGAGCAACCCTAGACTTTATATTTCTAATCCATCATAAAATCAATCTTCTAGCTTGTCACTTGAAGAAATGGTCAAGCAACTCACTAACCAAATTGTTTTTGTTCATACCCTGGGTGTTGACTACCAGAAGAAAACTGATGTTCACCTACAGTATCTAGACACTCAAGTAGGATAGATTACCACCAATTTGAGTAATATTGAAGCCCAACTTTCCCAGAGACTCCCATCTCAATCCATACCCAACCCAAAAGAAAATTCTAGTGCTGTCATACTTAGGAGTGGTAAGGAGTTGGTGAATTTGAAAGGGGACAAAAGGAACAAAAGTGAGATTAGGGAAGAGAGAGAGATGACCCCAATAGTTGGAAATGAGATTAAGGAGTAAGAAAAGAGAGACGAGCCACATTCTGCTCTTAACGATTATGTTCCTAACAAATTTCGTGATGTTCCTCCACTTCCTTCTAGGCAATGTTTTAAAAACCAGACCGGACATCGAACTGATCATAGGAAAGGTTTAAGATTTAGAGATTCAACCGGTAGTGAACCACTATAAAACCAGTATATAATAAATAAGAAGTAAAACTTATAAAAATAAGTAAAAATAAAATATTTTATTGACATAAAAAGTTCACATTATATAAAGCGATTTAACAAAACATGTTTAGGTTTAGGCCGTATATTCCAAGAGACGGGTCAGACCAGTTATAGGGAGCCCAGGCCTAACCTATTGCCATCCCTGCTTCCATCAAGAACATGTTAAATTCTAAAAGAATCAGCTTGACATAGACTTTAATAAAGAAGCCTTAAGGCTGTTTATGCACATGAGCAATCATTGCCAGTATTTCAAATTGATAAGGCTTCATAGAAAAGACTTTAATAAAGAAGCCTTAAGGATGTTTATGCACATGAGCAATCATTGCCAGTATTTCAAATTGATAAGGCTTCATAAAAACGAAACAGCAAGTCTCTTAAAAATAACCTCTCATCATCCTTGTTGAAAATCAAAAGCTACTATTTGAAAATTGGAAGTCAAAATCGAACTAAGTAGCATTTAATGTAAATAATAGACATTCCATAAAACTTATCTCTGCAAATTTCATCTATTAATGGGCACATTCACTACGCCCTAAATCACCCTTTGTTGCCTTAAGCAGATGCTGCTGCAGCTCCCATCTTCCTTGGTGCAACTTCAGTACCTAATCAATGCCAATAATGATACCAAAACCACAATAAACCACATCTCAACATAAGGGAAAAAAAAGTGCAGGATTGTAATAACTCAACCCCCGTAAAACGCACTACACTTTACCTTCTTTGAAACCACTCTGGAGCCCGCGACGAACATTGCGGAGATACCTCACCCCTCCAGTTCCTGTGGTCTTTCTCTGGATTGCCTTCACGCTCTAGTTGTCTGAAAACGAAGAAAAAAGCACCGATCAACATACTTACAAACCAATTTTAAACAATGTGGAGACTAAAACAATAAATCACACGATCAAGTGATCAACAACTCAAATTCACTACTTCACAGACCACCTCACACGAACAAAATCTCTTACACATCCATTCCAAATCATAGCCTAACTACAAGAAAAGGAAATAATTATACAAACTTGAGAAAGTCATCATTTAGGAACAACTTATTTAGACTTCACTTACAGTATCCAAAGGTGTGGAGCTTGTCCGATTCCTTCTCGATATGTGACTCACATAATCCCTACCTAGAAATACCTAAATCATAAAACCAAAGATACAAAAAAGAATTAGCAACATCCTTAAAAGAAATGAAAGGTAAAACTAAACATAGACAAGAAATTTACCTACGGAAGATGGAGGTGATGAGATCTGTAAAGAGGACAACGAAGAGAAGAGAGTAGCAGCGACCAGAGAGAGTCTCGTTTTTTAAGAGCCTGGCGAAGATGAAAGATGGCCAGAAATGATAGATGACGGCGAGATTTGGCAAAGATGGCAAAAAGAAAGCTGATTTTGCTGTGATGTAATATGAGAAGAGAGAAGATGATGGAGGTGACGGAAGATGGTGGAGGCGACACGAGTTTGATTTGGGAAGATTCAATGTTTTACATTTTATCCTTATATTGATTAACTGGTTCGTTGAAAAACTAGCCGGTTCTCTGATAAATCGGCCAGTTTTTATGTACAGGGGTTATTAATTGGAACCGAATCGGACAACTGGCTAGTTCAGACTGTTTCCAATCCGATCAACCAGTCCGGTCCGATTTTTAAAACCTTGGTTAAATCAGCCAACATAATTAGCTAATAACCAAACAAATTTATTTAAAATAAGGCTGAAAAGTCATCTACTAAATAGGTGCTTTAACTCCAAAAAGGTGTGACATATTGTAATTAATTATAATATAATTAATTAATAATATTATTTTAATTAATAATATTGTAATTAATTATATTTTAATTAATTAATTGCATTTAATTAATTACTATTAAAATATTTTAAAAAAAAGAGCCACTACTAAAGAATGAGTTTCATTCCTCTACTAAATAAAGAGTATAGAAGATTCCTCAAAAGTAGGATGTCAAACTATTAACCCTATAATAATAATCAATAAACAACCACTCACTTTTCATTCATTATTCATTAATTTCTTCCCAAACTAATCAACCAACACCTAAATGCTTCACTCATGCAAAAGCAGGTAATGTGATAATGGTGGTGTTATTTACTATTTTTGACCTGACAAGGCCAAGGATACTCCAAGAAGTATAAGGCCATGACTTCTCTTTAGCTTTCATTAAGAAGCCTGAAGCAATCCACCCTACCCAAGACATTCTCTCATCCCAAGGACTTGAGTCCGAATCTTCTGTCCAATCTTCCCCTGTCCTATTCTGCCTAACATATAAACGGTATCGTTTTTCTTTAAAATTTAATCTGTGGCTTCCTCTAACTCACACACATCTCTGTAGTAAGCCATATGGTAAGCCACGACTCAGCTGAGAACTTCTTTCTCCTTTTTTAAATTCACGCCGGTGCAATTAAGGAAAGAGTTTTTTATTTGTTAAAATTTTAATTTATCTTTAAAAATTGAAGTTAAAATTAAAATGAGTTATTATTATTATTATTATTATTAAATTACTTACTATTATTAATTTTATTTATTATTATTATTA
>JAOTJB010313883.1:0-15466 GCA_027123815.1 Erythroxylum minutifolium | reverse complement strand
TAAGAAGTATAATTTAATCATATATTGTCTTGTTCCCATCTTTCCCATGTATCACCAATTGATTGTGTTTTGGCCCTTTATATTGCATGCCGTAAATTGAACCGTTTTGTTAGCTCACCTTGTACCAATCTACACGTATCAAGATCTTCGCATTTTCACACCTATGCATGTGAAGCATATGCCTTTACTTTGGTGATCCAAAAGGATTGATCTTTCATAATGGTGAATCTGAGGTCACCTATTTCATAGAGCATCTGATGCACCTATAACTTGTAAAGTTTGAAACTTAAAATTTGTTGCTTTTCCAATAGCATCTGAAGTGAAAATAGTTAAGAAATAAAATTTCATATTATATGATTTAAATTTCTTTTTCAGGAATAGAAGCTCGGGCATTTATATTTAGGCTTCCCATCGCACTGGTAATTGGAGCAAAGCTTGTTTCATTAAGAAAACCAAAGAAATTGCCTAGTATTATTTCATTAATTTTGTATTAGTTTCATCTAATATGTCTTGGGATATATGTGTGCGAGGTCCAATGGCATTGTCATTGATGAATTTTTATATTCTTCTTTAACAGTCTAACTATTTATATTTGATTTATGTTTTTATCATTGATGAGTAGATGTATGATTACATAAGCATTTATTGTATATGAAATGAGTTTGAGATGTTATGGATTATTTGGGGCATAATAAACCCCTAGGATGGTATATAGGTTGGAAATCCGTGATGTAGCTCCTATGAGGCTTATCAGTGAAATTTTTCACAAGCTTAGGATTCACAGCAAGAATTTGTTTTCCTTTTGTTTCAGAAAGAATTTTTTTGAGATTCTGAATTTGACGCGATCATTTATAAAGTATAGGAGAGACAAGCACGTATACATTATCTGGACTTTGTTGCTGTGATACACAAGGCCGATGTATGACTGCTTGACATTTTTTAACAAATATGGAGTCGTTGGCAGCAGTATTGGACATCATCTAAGGCAATGTCTATTTTAGAACGTAATTCGACCAACAGACGTGGAGGACCGAGGGAGAGTCTTTCTGTACATACGGGAGGATCTATTACCCACTACGAGCATGCAGAGAGACTTGTAAGTATCTACACTTTACATTTATATTCTGATTTCTTTACTTTGCTGTATTTCAATTGAATTTAATGTGTGAATTTTGGAATGAAAATATGTGTATTGTAGATAATGATAATGTTATAAAAGTCTGGTGCCATATATGACTGTGTTGTTAAGTTATTTTCTTTGTTCAACAGGGGGGTAGATATTATAAAAATAGAGAAAACTCTATCGAAATTTTTATAAATTCTAGTTCACTTATAACATTTTATTCTTATGCAGGAAAAGTCTATGGACATGAGGCCTACACCCCGTCAGCTCTTTTGCATACTCATACTAAGAAGCATGACGGTGTGACATTCGTCAACACCCGATGTAGAGAACTAAATGTATGTAAAATTTATGGTTTAATATTAATCCTTAATAATTATCACTTACTAATATAAGCATTGTCTTCTGATATGACCAAATACCAGAAAGTATTCAACGACAGCCTCAACAGTCTGAAGATGTTGATGAGACTCAATCCTATCTTCATGTAGTGGATAGTAAGGACCATCGTGGACAGATATTCAGCTTAGGTTCATTTGCGAACAAATGTTATTTGCAATCCTCCACGTCCAGTACAACAGCATCTAATAGGCGGTCCATAACTAATGAAGTCCAAGAGCTTCAAAGCATAGTGCAGACATTGATGGAGTATATAGCTCAGCTTCATAATGAGGTAGATGAGTTAAAAGGGAGGGGTAGCACCTCATTGCACCAATCAGAGTATCCGCCGTCACCAAATCAATAGTGTGCTTATGGTTATTTCATTTGAATTACAAATACTTGCTATGTACAATTTAATGTTTTTATTATCAATTAAGATATTTTTAACTTTATATCATCAATTAACTTTCTATTTAAACAAATTAAATGTATACTATTAAATTCATAACTGTTTAAATTATGCATCAACCATAACGTCATCAAATAAAATTTATTGACGATATATCTTTTTAAAAATTCTGGTTAATTTACCGACGGATATTTGTGGTTCTGTCGATAAACTCAATGCTTTTTACTAATAGAAGACGACCAACTGTCGGTAATCACATACGGAATAACTAATTCTGTCGCCAAATTTACTGATAGGATTTGCTGCATAATTACCGTCAGTACACTCACCAACGGAACAAACATAACCGTCAGTAATGTTGTAACAAACTTACTGACAAAATAGAAGATACTATCAATAAATCTATCGACGGAAGGATATTGTCTGTTGGCAATTTACCGATAGTCAACTGCACAAACAACCGTCAGTATATTTACCAATGGTATATTAACTGCAAAATGTCCTCAGAAATTATTACCTACAACCGTTTCTATGACGCCTTTGTCTGTCGATAAAGTCCGTCGCTAACTTGATTTACTGACGGAATGTTTCTATTTTCCGTCGGTAAGTTTCATCGCTAAACGACATTTTTCTTGTAGTGTTTGTTCTTGAATCAATGTTAAATTGATTTCTTTTGATGTTAATACATTGGGTATTGTGATTATTTGTTGTTTTTGTATGCTTTAGCAACAAATCAAGAGAGTGAACCGATAGCAAAACAATTATATTGGGTAATGAGAGTTAAAAAATCTAATAGATCATGCAAACAATCAAATCGGTAATTTATACGAAGAGAGATCTCTAGTGAGGACCTGATAGTCCATTAGAGGACTTAAGATCTAATTGTATGCATAGGCTTTTTGTTAATTAAAAGATTACCAATTCCATAAATCAATTAGGGTTTATAAGCTAGGGTTTAATAATTATAATTCGAGAGAGAGTAATTTACCTTCAGAAGTCTAGGACCGATATCGAATTAACTCAAAAGTAATCATGATAGTATTTAATGATATGATAAAACCCCCTTCTCATAATCAACTAATCTTCCTTGTGTGATTTTTTATTGTTCATTGATGGTGCTCAAGTTTTATTTCTTTATGTTAATTTTATAATTTCAATTTCAATCAATCCATTTTCACTTATTTACTTTTCTGTTTAGTTTTTCTTTTCATTTTAATTATCCTTTAGGCCTTAGACAACTTAGAATTCAATTAGTTCACTAACTCCTCGAGGGATCGACACCTCTTATACTACACTTGTGACTCATGCATTTGCGGTATTTTGAGCGTTTCAAATAAATTAAAACTTGCTCAATAGGAGCTATTATTTTTTTCAGGAATTTAATTAAAATTCTAGATTTAAGCTTCTTATCAATTCCCTTTTAAAATATTTCATCTCCAACCAAATCTCTGATGAAGATAGGAAGACACGAGCAAACTAGTTAGCCCAATGGAGATTGAAAAGGTGATGTTTGACATAAATCCATCAAAAGACCCATGATCAAATAATCTGAATGGATACTTCTATTAGAAAACCTAGCCTCTTTTAAAGACTATAGTTACATAATAATCATAGAATTCTTCAAAAAAAGTTATGATGCTTAAGAAATTAAATGATAATACTCCTTACTTGATTCCAAAAATAACCAATCCTAACTCTTGGAATGAATTTAAACCTATCTCCTATTATAATTTCTTATACAAGATCATCTCTAAAATTGTTGTTAACAGAACAAAGAAGTTCCTCAAATTTGTAATCAGTAACTCCTAAAGATCCTTAACATAGCAAAGATTTATTAGAGATATCATCCTTTTGTCTCAAGGTCTTTTCAAAAGATATTCCAAGAAGAATGTCCTTAAAATTATGTTAAAAAGGTTGACTTTTACAATGCCTTTGACACATTCAATTAGGAATTCATTATACACTTAAATAAGGCTTTCAATTTTCGTAAGAAGTTTAGAGATTGGGTAAGATTATGCATCACTACCACTTCTTTCAGTGTTTTAGTTAATGGAGAGCTAGCTATTCTATTTCTAGATGTAAGAGAGTTAAGGCAAGGTGACCCTTTGTCACCTTACATGTTCATCCTTTACATAGAAGCATCAAATAGGTTGATTAAGAGAAAAATCAATACATAATCTAACTTTTCATCTAACTTTAAGTTCTATAGTAAACACAAGAAAATGGGATCGGTTTCTCTTATGTTTACAAATAACCTAATTCTACTTTTAAAAGCTCATTATGCTTCAATAAGTCTATTGATGGATTCATAAAATGTACTCAGAGAAATATCAAGGTTGGAGGTTAATAAGTAGAAAAGCCACCTGATTACCTCAAAGAGTGCTCAATTGAAAAAGGGATGGCTAACAAATATCTTAAGTCTCTAAACACTGAATTCATCCTTTAAATAACTAAGACTACCCATCTCTACAAAAAGGATTAAATTCAAAGATAGTATAGCTTTAATTAAAAAGCTACAAAGGAGAATATGAAGCTAGTGTAATAAAACACTATCCGGTACAAGGATAATTGTATTTATAAAAACAATCATGAACTCCCTTTAGGTGTACTAGTATTTTCACTTCTTTCTTTCAAAGAGTGTGATAAGGGAATATAAAGAAGCTATTAAGAACATACCTTTGAACATGAGTGAAAGTAGGATTGTTTCCTTCCAAGATTCCCTGGTAGGAAGTATATAGACCACTAAGGGAAAGAGGACTTGACTTTACTAGGATTAGTAATAGTAATAAAGCATTCCTTGGCGAAAGGTTCTAGGATCTAATGAATAATAAAACATCTCTATGGGTGAAATGGATGGAGACCTATAACCTAAAAGGCATAACCCCTTAGGAGCTAAAGATAAACCCTTACTATTCATGGTTTCTTAAAAATTTATTAAGCTAAAGGATGAATTAAGAGGGCGTTTTCAGGGTAAAATTAGAAATGATAAAACTACCTTCCTCTTTGATGATAATTGGAGTAAGCTAGCCTCAATATATCATAGAGTTATACGGCTATCATTTGGTAATATATTTATCTTAAACTCTAAAGTCAAAACATGGATAAGTAGTAATGAATGGCAATGAGTATCTGATGATGTAATGTAACATTTACCGGATCATTGACTTTTAGTAGATATGAGACAAGATAAATACATATGTTCGGGTCATACTTTTAGTAGATATACTAATGGCTCTACTAAGGAATTACTAAGGGATAATGGTACAATGATAGAATGATAGAGATTGAGTTGCAACATACTCCCTAAGGTTTCCTTTTTTGTGGCTTCTAATTAAAACAAAGACCTTACATTAGACAAAATCAAATTTATAAATTTCTTTTGCATATGTTTGATATGTAAAGAGGATTTAGAAATAATTGAGCATTTATTTTTCAATGGTAGAGTCATTAAACAAATATGGCATGCAATCAGGGATGTAGTTCAAATGGATTTCCTAGATTTGAACTATAAAGAGATGGCTTGCATGTTACATAAAAGTAGATAACTTATAAGAGGGGAATGTGTGGCAATTGAAATTATATTCAGTCTAACCATCTTACCTATGGAAGGAATGGAACAACATATATTATAAGGGAAGTGAGAGAAGCAAAACACAAATGAAGATTGAGCTTACTAGGTGTATCAGAGAACAACTTCTAGTATCTATCGACATCAAAAACTACAGTCAAAGAATCTTAGGTTAAAGAATATAGTTGATCATCTATAGATAGGTGATGAAAAAACTAAAATTGTCTAAACAACGTACCTCAATTGTAAGGATGACTCTTAATAGAAAAAGAAGATTATGTAATTACTCATTTATCCTCACTTAGTAATTTGGTAGCTTCTAATGTCTTACTAAATATATAGGTCATTTTACCTAAAGCTAGACTTGTAAGACCATTTGCAACTCCATTATGAGATTTCTTATTAATGTTTATTTTAAAATTTTAAAAATAAATTTTATTATGATGATCATGATCTATATAATGGATTAAAGTTAAAAGCAATGTTAGTAGTCATTTGAAACTATAACCTAACTGAGTAACTTGAGGTACTCATGATATTTATCATTATGTCAAAAGGTTAAGATGTCATTTTAAACAAGCTCATCATGCTCCATAATTACTTTTAAAAAATAATTGCGTTAGTTTTTTTTCAATTATTAATTACCTATTAGTTAAAAATTTACTCATTTTATGTATAGTTTCTATAAAGGTTTACATTTTTTAAATTGCATTGGTAATTAAAAAATTGTTAGGTTATATTAAGATTAAATTATAAGTGGTGTAATTTTCAAAAAACTTAAGTAGTTTATAAACAATATGATTAAGAGAATAATGATCACTCTTATCTATTTTAGTTGAGTTGTTGTATATTTTTGGAATTGAAACTTGCTTAAGTTGATAGTTATTGATATTAATTTGCTTAAGGATAGGCAAAAATCTAAGTATGGAGTTACTTGATGTGCATGTAACAAAAATATATATTACGTATTATTTGTTACTTTTTCCATCCAACTTTCCTTAATTTGATCGCTTTTATCTTATGTTTTGGGTAATTATGGACATATTGCTTAAGAATGATGTTGTTTAAAGATTAAATGTATTTTAAAGGTAAAATAAGAAGAAAGATCATCATCAATTAAATATGATCTCAAATATAAGCATATTATAGATTGTGTCAAATAAAGTGCAAAGAATATCGAATATAGCATGGTACATAATCGTGTGCGATGGAATGTTCCTCTCTTTAAAAATATAAAGTGAAGATAAGACTTAATACACATACAGATGGGGGGTCATGTCATATAATGGATAATTTATGAAGGAGTATATAAGTACAACACGGGCGTGTTTGTCCTTGTATTTCTCTCTAAACAAGGATTATCCAGACATATTCCCAGATTATGTATATGACAAAAAACTTATATAAATGGTGGTATAAACCCTAATTAAGGAGTCTCCCTTTTATTTTTTTAGTTATTTTCAATTTATAATTAGGGTAAGTAATTGTAGGAGATAGAAAAGCCTTATAACATGATAAGTAGTCATCTTAAATAAGGAGAGATCTATAACCACATTAAGAAATTGATATCTTCATTGGAAAAACCACTTATGTGAATTCTTCAAATTTGTTGTTTGATTTTACTATTTTAAAGTTGATTTGTGGCTAACTCTATTTACCTTTATATAGGTCGATCTCATTATTTTTATAAAAGAGTTTTATGTTTGTGTGATATTTATGTTAAACTTAATGTTGACTAGGTACAAATGAAAGCTTAAACCTCATATAATTTTCATTAGATGTTTTTAAAAAAACCTACTTGCATATTAACCTAGGCACTGATAGTGATGATTAAATAGGTGGTAAAAGTAAAACTACATAATGTTTCTAATGTTAAGGTGACCTTTAATCAAGTTTCATGAAACTTAGAGCATTTTTAAAGGTGTTACTCGTATGAAAATATCAATTAATCAATTGGGATAGTTGTACATCAAGAGATGAAATTTTATTACAATATGAGACTTTGATAATCCAAATATTAAAATCTATAAGTAATTGAATCAGTAGTCTAAAATGATGCTAAGGAGAATTCTATTATAAATGTTATATCATATTCAATTCCTTCTTTTTTATTAACTACTTATGATATTTCTAGTGTATCTTAATATATTTAGTTTAATTTAGTTAATCAACCACACTTTTGATTATTAAATAAATAATTGTAATTGTAGAAGGGTTAGACTTAATACTCTTTATCCTTCTACGATTGATACTCTACTTATCACTACACTTGTAAAATGACATGCCCACTTACCTATAATCTTGTACTGAGATAGTAAAGAAGACAAAAAAAATTGTAAACTAAAAAAGATATAAGTTGAAAAAAGGTTTAAGAACTAATCCCCATAAACCTAAGTTTGTACGTGCACCTAAAATATGTTGACCTCTTTCGCTTGTAGGTGAATATCAAATGGCATTAAATAAATACCATCAATTTTTATCACTTTCATCTATGTCAAATAAGGAATAATAATGGTATCACCAACAATAGATTTCAAAAATAAAATCACCAAGATTCCTTATATGATTTAGATAAAGAGATTGATATTAAAAGACCAATTGTTAAACAATGGAAGGAAGAGAAGAATTTAAAGATTGGTTATATAAAAGAAAGGTATACATTTGCTCTTATATTGATAATATTTGAGCATAGTAACTTGGCAAGCATATTTTGGGAGAGAAATCATTGTTTTTTTAAAAGTTAAATGAATTGTAATTAATAAAGAAATGTACAATAGAGTTTGTGACTAATAAAGCAAAAGATGAAAGTCTCCTCTTAACACAACGACACCGTATGAACCAAGTAAGCCTACATTAGCAAACATCTCGACAATTCTGCTTTTAGCATAAATTCGTTTATCTCTTTTCCTTACGCCACTAGAGCATACCAAATTAGGGAAGGGAGGGAGAGTGTTCGTTTTCCTCTCTAATCCACGCTACAGATAGCTTGCTCAGACCTTAGGAAACACCTTCTTCCATCTTTGAGCAGTTAGTTCTCGATTAGGGTTACATACACGTAGATGGAAGAAATGTTTATTGATCTTTAAATTAGTATATGAGTTTTTAATAATTTTTTTACTATTTAAAAAGTACTTTATATGTAATCTTGAACCATATATAGAGATTTTTAAGAGGGGAGAAGGGAGTTATTTATTTTTCTCTTTTGATGCTTATATATTTATATATCATATACCCAAGGAAAACAGGGGAAGAGCATAATGATATTGAAACTATACATAAATAAATATATATGCATAAAGGATGCTTACTCAATGTCTTGTTTTTTCATAATATGACCAAATATTTTTATCATAAAAGAGGGGGAGATTGTTGGACTAAAAGAGTTTCTAACCTATGATTTTGAAGATAATGAAACACGTTATTACCAATAAATTTTTCCTTAGTAGCATTATTAAGTTAATATATGAAAGATTAAGCTCAATGGAAGGGTAAAGTAAGCAAAAAAGCTAATTAAGTCAATTAAAAATTAAAGGTTAAAGAAAATGAGCACAGAAGAGCACATATGCAACTTATGAAAGTTTCAAGGAAATTCAATTGAAAAAATAAAAATAAGGAAGAATCAATCATATTAAGATTTAAACAAATTATTATAGAACTTCTTACCACCTTATCTTGGTCACTCCAATGAATTAGGAGCTTAATAATTACATGATCATTTACACTTATGGTATATTGTATATATTTTGTCAAAATAAGTGAAAATTTTGGAAAGGTTTTAAAAGAAAACCTCTTGATGCATCAAAGTTCTTCTTAAGAACCTTTGAAATAGTTTTAGATCAATTTTTAGTCAAAGGACTGCATTTTGATGTTTGAAAGAACTAAGTGCCAATTTGGATGAGTATATATAAGTAGATCTTTTGTCAATAGAGCTTTTGTCAGTAGAGTTTTTCTGAGAAGAGCTTTTCTAAAAAGCCAGTTGACTGTTTAGCTGTCAATTAAAAAATAGCTTTTTTGAAAGTGCTTCATATAGTAAACTGTTTGGCAACATAAAATAAAAAGCACTTTTATGAATTTTGACTATACTTTATTTTGTAATAAAAATTATTTATGCATATAAATAATATTTAAAGTATATTAGACAATAAGCAAAGCACAATATATATTATGTTTACATTTGATTTGAAATAATTCAACTACTATTAGGTCTTTCATGAATGGAATGAGTTTACATTCACTTTACAATTGTTTGACAAATTTACTTCCATGTTGTAGGAAATTATTCAAAAAGATGTCTTATTTTTTTATAGGAAATAAAACTGATATCAAAAATAAATATTAAAACATATAAAAAAGCTAAATAATATTATAATTCCAAAATAAATATTCAAGTTGAGTAAATTGTTAAATACATAATAAATTATGTATTTTATTGTAATACAAGAAGATTTGCAATATGTTCCCTCTCATCATTCATCTCGCTTAATAGAGGTTATTGAAGTTCTACTCTCTACTATATCACATATACGGTCTAAATATTTATATAACTTTCCAGTTGCCCCTTCTCTAGTATGGTTTCTTTCTTTTTCCCCCTTTCCTTTTGTAGAAGTTCTTAGAGTTGATGAACCAATCTCTTTATTAATATTTTCAATTTAATATTTCCAACTCCAGCTTAGTATATACACTCCATAACCGATGTACCATTTCTGATACTTTATTCAGCTGTAAGGACTAAGGCACATAAATATATGAAACAGGCGAGTCAATACAATAAGTATAATAACGTGATTAAAGAAGCAGAAAGCAAGAGGGCAGGTTACAATCCAATACATATTCAGGACATGTATGACCCTTACCAATATAAACGGGGTGAATCTTGCAACAGTGCTGGACCGCGTACAACAATCCAATAGAATCTAATCACCCACCAGATGGATGACACCATTGTATTAATAGATTCCAACCTTTCATCATCCTGAAAAAGTGAAGTTATGAAATCACATACTAGGAAAGCTTTGAGGGCATTACCTACTGAGATGCAATCTTAGTTAGCAAAGAAACTGCAATATTAACAGCTCAGCATTCTAAGTGATTAAGATTTTAAATTTTTGTTAATCTCTATTTTGGTAAAAGTGGTTCAAATACAAGAAAAGCACAATATCTAAATCCAAAATGTTAAGGCATTAAGTTATGATCTCATTCTTGTGTATAAACCCTCATTTGCTTTTGTTCTTAGTCGATACGAGAACTTTTACAACTTCATAAATATATTGGCCTTGCTTAGATCAAAGAACCAAAGAGACACGATAACCACCCAACACAAATGCACATGCATATAACCAATATATCTTGCTTCATAAAACGACTACTGGACACCCTTTTCTGGGGTTGCCACGACCATCATATATGAACTTTCACATTCTCCTCTCACCATTCAAGCAACTTCTTTTCTAAAACAGATGTACCTACAAACCATCTTTGACTAAGACATCAATTGGATGCAGCAGCTTCGTCTGCAGTTTGCTATTTCACAACAATAATAATGGTATTTCCTCAATATATGAGGAAATAATCTGTGTATATTATCAAGCTAAACCAAAGAAACCAGCACCCAACAAGAATCTGAACAATCAGATAAGCTTTACATGCATAAAAAGAAGCTCGATACTTCTTATAAGATTAGGTACCGTTAGCTTCTCTCCGTTCTTTTTCCTTGTCTTTCTCAACAAAGATGCATGCAGGTATAAACTAAGAATTTCAAAACTTTTGTCCAACTAAATGGAACGTTAGCTCACAATATCTGTGACTATAATGATAGTAGTAGCGACCAGCAGAACAGTAGTGACATGTTTTTGGTGATTATCATAAAATTGGCTAAATGAACGTACCATAAAAATTTGACTGAAACGGTAAAAAACAAGCTAAAACAAGAAAACTAACCAAAAAATTTCACGAGCAAAAAAATGCAAGAAACTAAGAAAACAAAGACCGAGTTCCCAATAGACAATAGATTCACATGCAGAGCACAAAAAATGAAAGAGAAAAGACATCAATTTGCATAGTTAGCAATAACTATACCTGTTATGAATCTCACAAGCTGACAACCCACCAACGTCCCTGCGACCATGATTATCATAATCATCGTCATCGTCATCGTGAAAGTTCTTACCTTGCCTCATCCTCCACGTTCCATGGTCAAAGCACACGAAACCCACATGCAAAAAACAATGAAAAGCATACCCAGAAACCCAAATCCTCAAAGGCGTAGATGGGGTCTCTTTAAAAGAGGAAAGAAGCACCATCACAGAGACCACAACAAATGCCATGTTAAACAAAACGTCAAGGACCATCACAGGCCTTGAATAGTTAAAATAATAGCAACTGCCACCTCTCCTCCTGGAACCCGTCACGTCGTCCTCAAGATCGTCTGATTGGAGATCAGCTCCGTCGTCGAGGAAGATTGTGCTAATAACTCGTGGAGATTCTTCAGACATTTCTACAGAGAGAGTTATTGGGTCACGAGTGTACAGAGGTATGTAACACAGATACGGATACGGATACGCGACACGATACGAATACGGACACGAGAGACACACTAACTTTTAAAATTTAGTGGACACGGACGCGGCATATATATATATAAATTTAAAATTAAGAAAAAAATTTAGAATTCATAATATGATATATATATTGATTGATATCTTTCAAGACTTTCAACATCTTGATAGTTCATGTCATGCATATTTGGTACTTTATAAGCCTCTAAAAAAAATGGAGCAAATATTCAATTAAACAATTTGTTTTCAATCTCCTATCCAAAAGTAGAATTAGTCATTCACGTGGGTATTTACAACCAAAAAATACAACAAAAGAATGAGGAATTTGAAAAGTTTCAACAATTTTATCTTTCTTAATAAGGAAGACTACTCATGTCAACTAAATAAAATTTTAAATAATTCATAAAAATATTATGAGCCATATTAAGAAGTGTCCGAGCCGATAAAAATAATTTTTTTATTCCGACACGTATAGACACGTGTTCGACACGTGTCCACCGCGTGTCCGTGTCGGACACGGGTCAGACACACGGACACAACACAATGAAGCCGTATCCGTGCTACATAGGTACAGAGAGAGAGAGATGGTGGAGTTGAGTCGGATATTATAGACCTAAGCGTCAGATGATATAAACGTAAACGACGCAAATAATAAACGGTAAATTTTCCGCGTAATAGTTAAAATAAATAGCTATTTTGAAAAGCCTAAATTTGAATTTCTTGAAAAGTTATATTTTAATTTTTTAAATGTTATTTTTATTAAAAAATAATTTTAAATTTTATGATCAAATACTCATTTTTTTTCAAAATAATTTTTACGATGAAAAAAGTACTTTTCTACTCTTCAAAAACTAAACCAAACAGGTGCTAAGGAATTTATTAAGAATAATATAAAAAATTATTCCATAAATTCAAGTAGCTAAGTAATCAGCGCACCTTATGCCTCTAACCCAATTGGGGTAGTTATATATTTGCAATATAATTAAATAAAATATTAATTATCTTATGAAATATTGCATATAATTAAATAAAAATATTATTTATCTTATGCATGTTTATTTGATTTAATTATAAGATAAAATTTGAAATTATGAAGTGCATTATATATTGTCTCTAACTGTTGTTTTATTAATACTCGATATTAATAAAACTAAAGTCTAATACATATTATATTTTTCTTTATAAATAAAATAGCCAATTTTATATACTAAAATATAAAAACATTTAAATAAATATGTAAGTAATTATTAGAGAACTTATTTACAGTACTAACTCATTTTAAGAATTTTATAAGGAACATTCCTTGTATATTTATAGAAATATTCATTTTGATAGATTTATAATTAAATTTTTAACTTCAAATCTCTACAATATCTTAAATAAAAACTTTTTCTATCATAATCAAGGATAACACAATTGACAATTATTAGATATGACATATAATATGAAGATAGTTGAATGATCAATATTTATCATCCCAAAATAATTATAAAAATATCTCAATGTTCTTGATTAACATTAATTTAATAAATCTTTTATCAAGATAGAATGATACTTTAAATATCTTTTAAATATCATTAAACGAATCAATAATTAAATGTTAAAGAACTAATAAGCATGGAATAAAATAGAATGGAAATTAATTCTATATTTTATATCTAATTAAATTATACAAAAAATATGTAAAAAATATTAGTCAAAACTATTTTAATATTTCTAACATTTAAGTATTCTTGTTGTTTTACTACACACTAAATTTGATCTATAAATATAAATTATTTAGTTAGAGAATTAAAGATAAACTAAGAAGTTTAATTGATTTAATCATAAATATAAATTTACTAACCAACTATATATACCCATCAACTCCTCTCTTTGAGCCTGTCGTAGCCATTCCTATTTTACTTTACAAAAACATCATAATCATCACAAAAATTGAGAAAAAAATTCAGAAAAAATCAAATAAGAGAAAATGTAGATTACCGATATGTTGGGAGGAAGTAGGCGAGAGGAAAATGGAGGGCCCATAACTAACCAAGATCACATTAGGGAAGATTCCATTGATCAAGTAGAGACTAGCGATAACATTCAGTAAACAAAAGAGTCATGCGAACCTGAAATGTAAGGACAAGAAATTTCCAATTAGTGACCATGTTTATAAGAGAATCTCCGATGAACGGTTTGATGAAGTTTGAAAAGAAAGGGAAACTGTGCCCAAGATATATTGGACCTTAAGAGATAATGTAGAGGGTTAGAAATGTGTCATATCGATTGATATTACCTCTGAATTTATTACAAGTCCACCCATAATTTCTACATTTCTATGCTTCACAAGTACATTTATAATCCCTCTTATATACTCCAATAGCAAAATGTAGAGATGAGCTAGAATCTAACCAAAGAAGAGGAGCCAATAACTGTTTTGGATTCTTAAGTGTCAATTACAATCAAAGAAGATTCATATGGTTAATGTGAACTAAAGGAATGACAATGCTAAGGAGATCACTTCGGAAACAAAGCAAGAGATACAAGAGTTGTATTCACACCTATTTTCTCAATAGAGCATTGTTGTAAAATTTGAGGATAATTTTTTTTACAGGGGAGATATTTTTATGTATATATACATATCTTTCACTTCCACCCTCATCTTTCCCATTTTTCATTTACAACCCCTAAGGTTACTATTTATAAAGTCATCCTGTTCTTTTATTCTTCATTGTTAGCGACTCTAACCGGCTGACCATATATACCAATCAATTCCCCTATTCGAGCCAATCATAATCGTACCTATTTTATTTCACAACAACACCAAAATCATCACAAAGATCGAGAAAAAAATAAAGAAAACTTAAATCTTTGATCTATTGCTACTACAAGAAAATAGTGAATTAGAGACGGAAATTACCGACGGAATCGAGAAATATTCCGTCGGTATACCACATTACCGATGGAATAAACTGATGGTCAAAAACGTCAGAGATTCGACCGTAGCTAAATTCACCGACAGAAAGCTTATTTACCGTCGGTAAAATTACCGACCGAAAAGGTAAACCGTCGGTAACATCAACAAAAAATTTACCGACCGTCCGATGTATTCCGTCGCTAAATTTACCGACCGGTGGCTTACCAGTATGTAAATTTTGCATCGGAATGTTTCTAATACAGTCGGTAAACTTATCGACGGTTAAATTGTCCGTCGGTAAATTAGAAAATATTACCGACGGAAAGTATGTTCCGTCGGTATTGTATTTAGACAATTACCGACGGAAATCTTGCATATTTCCCTCGGTAAAAATTTTATTAAATTTTTTTTAAATATATATTTCCATTATATTTAAATTATAATCGTCGAACAATTTTATTAATAATATATATTTAATTAGATATAAATAATTAAATAAAAATTTTAATGAATGAATATAAATTAAAAT
>JAOTJB010313851.1:0-15470 GCA_027123815.1 Erythroxylum minutifolium | reverse complement strand
GTGACACGCCACTCTCGCGGGGCACGGACTCGGGTATCACTGTCGATATCGGGTTCGGGTTCAGCGGGAATGGGGTGTTACAAATAAGCTTGGTCTACTGCTCATGTTCACCTCTTCTTTAACCCTCCCTCGTACTGTTCTTTGTGCTATGTGTTTTAAGCAAAATGCTCCTTACGCCTACATGAATTTGTGTTTTTCACGTAGATGTGGACATCTTGTTGCTTGGGTCTTTCTCAGCTTCCCATTTGCGTTGTCATTTTACTTGGCTAGTTATCCACTTGCTGCATTGTCATTTTATCCTTCAAATCCCTGCTATTACATACGTTTTGCTCTCTTGTTATTTCTTCAATTTTCCATTATACACTTTTAATTCTTCTTCTTTGTATTTTGATTCTTTTTCTTCATGTCTTTTAATTTTCTTCTTCTCGCTCCATGAAGACAAGAGAAAATTAATCTTTGAAAAACGACAGAAATGTAATGCTTTTGACTCACTTTAATTTCTTTGCTTCCAAATTGTACCTAAAATCATATATGCATTAAAGTGAATATCTTAAGCATGTTCATATCATTAATCGCTAAGTGTAAATGATTAAACGTATTAACAATTAAACATATATCAATTTCCCCCATACTTAGCTTTTGGTCGTTCTCGGGCAAAACATCCAAATTAAGCTGAAAGACCTGAAACATTTACTCAATTACCATATTTTCCAAGACTATATAATCATAAAAAAGATTAATAACTTTTAAAAACCATACCAAGAACTTAACATTCCAAGCTTTTACTCATGATTAATCAATATTCATCATCTTTAAAAGCTAAGCAATCTAATGGTAGACCGAGAAAATGTGTTTAACTAAAATATATCTATAGGTACACTCAACACCATTCATGATCATGACAATCCATTACCTTGCATGCCTTTTCATTTCTCCACCATTATAATTCACATCGAAAATCATGAATGAAATGACCTTTTAGTGTAATGTGGGTAAAGGAAAGGTGAGATGTATTTGGGTCAAGTAGTATGAAAGCTATCAAAGCTGGTGAAATAAAAGTAACATTCAATCAAAAACTGGGTATCCTTAGCTATGACGAATGCAACATTTATATTTTACAACCTTATTCAACTTTCGCACACCAACCACATGAAGAATATACCAATTCGAAGGAATCACTCATACAATTTATGCCAAAAATACATTGAAACCACAAGTGTGAACCTTCCAAGACAACATCTACCTTATGTTCAACATACTCAAATAACACATTCATTACAACTCTAGGAAGATGCATTAATTATGAATAACTTTGCAAACTCACATGCACTTCTTCCTTGATAATTTTATTTAAACAAAATTTTTTCATTCTTTTTCTTTTTTGTCTTTCTTTTCTTGAGCTTTTCTCGTTTCTTTCTTTCTTTTCCTTTCTTTTTCTTTTTTTATCATTAAAAGAAACTACATTAACATGGGAATTTTAATTACCCAATATCATAATAAACCCACACATATGGATACCCCCACACTTAGAATTTTGTACATCCACAAACTCAACAATTACAAATGCTTTACTGGCTTATGGCTTGGTAGGACATTTAGGTAAGTATAAAGCATGTAATGTGGTTAGTACACAAAGAAAAAGTATAAAGCTTAAAGGGGTTTATTAAGGAAAAAATCATGTCAATAGGATAGGTTATTTGGCTAATGTAATTTTTGAAAAAAAAAGAATGCCTAATCATATCCATGTTAATGCATGTGATAAAAATATGATCTCGAATAGAAATTCAACACAAAATCGGGATGTACATGTCATGAAGGTTATATATTATCAAAAGACAATGACACTGATATGAATGTGTCAGTCAAATAAGGCTCAAAATCTCACCGACTTTGTCTACCACTAGTCACTACTCTTCTAAAGATAATACACATCGACCAATCACAAGAGCAAAAGTACACGCCAACAAAGAAATACATATGCATAAAAAAATAAATGTGAAAACTTCAAAGCAAAGAAATTTACTTGCCTTGGGTTGCCTCCCAAGAAATTCCTTTGTTTAGGGTCACTGACTCGACTCCTTCTTCTCCTCACATGACAAAATTATGGTCTTCTGATGGCACATATGGTTCTTTAACATAAGGTTCTTTAGGATAGGTCTTGGTTGATAATCGTTCCTATTTAGCTCCTTCCCTATCCTCAAAATTTCAATCTTGACTGAGTCTATGCACTCAAGAAATATTTCGAGCATCTCTTCACCTTTTCCTTTGTCATTTCGTTCCTTTAATTTTCTATGTAAAGGTGAAAAGTTAGTTTCAAAAAAAATCATGGACATAGTACTTACCTCCGAGCTGAATGATATGTTCTTTTCGACTGCGAGGTTCTTCTCAACTTCTTCTTCTTCACAAGCAATTCCTTGACTACTATGCTCAAGATTCTCAAGTTCCTCTTAACTCTGTAAGGTTTCCGCGCTAATATCCATTAGGTGCTCCTCAGGTTGATATAGTTGTGTCTCTTTGCTTTGTGACGCTAGGTGGTTGATATTTGATTGATCCTCCCGGCTTGTCAAGTTCTGGATTCTAAAACTTGTTTTTTGCTAGAATTACAAAGCGTTAGCAATATACACATTAACTAATTCTTCTAAGTATATACCTGAGTCTTTATAGGAAGCTTCTGGTTTATACGAAAATTGCTGTACTTCCAGCAAACTATCATGGAAGTAATTCAACTGATTATCCTATCCATAACAAAAGTTAAGTTGCTGAGTCTAAACATTGTTACAGGATTAAGAATATGAATTAAAGAAAAAACTACTCCCATCTATGTCAACTTTAATTATTAATTTTTTTAAAAAATAAACAAAAAATAAAAAGATTATGAAATAACTGGAAATAAACCAATTACGAACAAATATATAAAAAATAAAATAAAATCAATAACAAAACCTAAACACTGCAACTCCCTGGCAACGATGCCAAAATTGACAAGTGTTTCATAATGCTAGTCAAAATTAAATAAATAGACTATTACTGTAGCAGTAGTGAGTCTAGGTCGATCCCATAGGGAGTATTCGGTTAGCTTATGAAATGAAATTAATTGCTATTTAGTTAAAATGGGTGTGGGAGGGGTGTTTGGATTTTGGAGTAAGAAAATAAAATGAAACTAACTAAAAAAATTAAAGAAAACATGCGAAAATGATAAAATTGGAGAATTTGGTAGGGATCTGGTTCTTCTGTTCAATCTCGGCCTACATCCTAATTAAGCATAATTTATTGGTTTGTTGTTCTTTTATCTCTCTTAGCAATTATCGGTCGTAGATTAACAATAAGCTCTGTTAATCTTGATTTTTCCTTAGATCCTAGTTAATTACAAAGAGCTCGTTAATTAACTCTAGCTATTGGGAAACCTAGAATAAGCTCTCTAAGTTTATCCAGACAACCACCTGATGAATCAGAAAATAGACCAATCTAGGTAATAATCACACAAGCTCGGAATATTTAACCTTTGTTATGTTATCTCTAATGATTTGGAGCCATTAGTTGCTACACATGAATTAGGAATACAATGAGTACATATTACATTCGATTCCAGGAATGAGTTTTCATGAAAAACGATCCAATAGAGCATTAAAATCATCATCATTCAAATACCGAATCCAATAAACATAAGATAACATAATCAATTCCTAATGAGAGAAAGAAACAACTAAAACAATAAAAAATGCTTAACCCGGGTCATCGGCATTGATGTCGCCTTTGAATCAGCATTAGAAACTTAGTCTTCTATAGATTTCCCAAGAAAAAGCTTAAGCCTCCACAAAAATAACCTTACCGAAGACCCCCTTATAACGCCTCTATTATTGCAAGCTACTTTCTCTCTACTATTCACTGATTTGACAAATAAACAAGTTTGGACCACCCTACTATTCACTCTTCACTCCTCTCCCGCAACTCCTTTTTGTTTCTTGTTTCACGCCACTCTTTTTGTTTCAGCCGACAAATTAATAAGCTTGGTACACTGCTCCTATTCACCTCTTTTTTAACCCTCTCTCGTACTGTTCTTGGTGCTATGCATTTTAAGTAAAACGCTCCCTATGTTTGCGTGAATTTGTGTTCTTCACGCAAATGTTGGATGTCTTGTTGTTTTAGTCTTTCTCAGGTTCCTATCTACGTTGTCATTTTACTTGGTTGGTTATCCAACTGCTGCATTGTCGTTTTGTCCTTCGACTCCCAGTTGCTACATGTTTTACTCTCTTGTTATTTTTTCATTTTTCCATCAAGCACTTTTAATTCTTCTTCTTTGTATTTTGACTTTTTTCTTCTTGTCTTTTAATTTTCTTCTTCTTGCTTTATGAAGACAAGTGAAAATTAATCTTCAGAAAATAGGCCAAATGTAGTGCTTTTGACTCACTTTAATTTCTTTGCTTCCAAATTGTACCTAAAATCATTTATGAATTAAAGCGAGTATCTTAAGCATTTTTGTATCATTAATCACTAAATGTAAATGATTAAATGTATCAATAGTTAAACACATATTAGAGGTCCACGACATTAATGATCTATCATTAGAGAAGGTAATTGGAATTCTTACAAATTTCAAAATGAATCTTTTAAAAGGTAAGCATGAAAGAAGTAAAAGACATTATAGGTTGAAACTAGAAAAGGTGTGAATAATGCATAAGATGAATTTGATGAGAATGAGGATTTGGTGATACTCACACGAAAATTTTGTAAATGGATGAGAAGAATGAAAAAGAACAGACCCGAGTTTAGACAACATGGTGGGTGTTCATTAAACAATAACTTCAATTAACAAGCTAAAACTCAAAAGGGTGAAAGGAAGGTGAAGAGAATCCAATGTCATGAGTGTCAAGGCTTCGGGCACATTCAAGCTGAATGTGATAATACTTTTAAGAAGAGAAAAAGGAAATCCTTTATGAGCACTTAGAGTGAGAATGAATTCGAGAGTGAATATGTTACTGAATAAGAAATCGCTAATGGTGCTGCGTTAGTTGTTTTATACAACAAAAGTCCAGTTACTTGCTTAGTAGTAACTGAGAAGGAAGTAACTAAAGACGAAAAAAGGGAAAATTGAAAAATTTTGAGAAAAATGCAGACGAATATGACAGTGATGAAAGTGGCCTAGATGATAAAAAGGAGAATATTTACGAGGCTTTACAAAGTTATGTATGAAAAATGGGTGAAAACATGTAAAAAGAATGAAAGGTTGGAGGAAGAGAATCTCTCTATGAAAAATACCATCCAAGAGTTAGAGAAGAAATTGATGTTGGCGAGCTTGTGAAGCTAGACTGAGATTAGCAAGTACCAAAAAGGGATTGAGAATGTTAAATGAAGGCTCAGAAAAGTTAGAAAAGTTAATCGAAATCGATAAGGTTAAAGGGGATCTTCAAGGCATTGGCTATAAGGGTGAGTGCTCTAAGGAGAATGAGGAGAAAAATGATCCAGATCTGTCTGAGAAGAAGAAAAATCAAGAACGAATCAAATATTCGTACCCACATGTCATTTTTTTATAGTTATTGGGCATATAAGGCTAAGATGTTACTAGTTACTGCAGATGTTGTTTCAAAGAAGCCAAAGTCGAAGAATTCTACATCCCTCACAAAAATCTCAACATTAGCCCTCAATATTGAAATCTACTTGGGCTAAAAAGAGTCAATTGCAAGCTCTCGTGGTTATTAAATTTATAAAGGAAACTTTGTAAAATGGTTAGTATTTTGATAGTGCATGTTTACGCCACATGATATGGGAAATTAATTACTTAATCGATTATCATAGTTGTATGGATGGTCATATGACCTTTGGAGATGGAAAGAAGGCTTTGGTGATTATTAGAGGAACATTACGCGTGGATGGATTGACTCTCCTAAAAAATGTGCTCCATGTCAACAGACTAAAAGCCAATTTGGTGAGTATAATCCAACTTTGTGATGATAGTTTATTAGTTAAATTTATAAGTGATGAACGCAGGGTGCTAACTCAACAGGGTCATAACCACCTGTAAATCAGCCACACATGACAATAACATTGATTTATGGCATCAAAAGCTTGGGCATGTAAACTTTGATCTCATTAGTAAGTTGACGAACTTGTATGCTGTGAAGGGTCTACCCACAATGAACAAAGAAGGGAAATTAATTTCTAGTGTATGCCAAATGGGTAAATAGATAAGAGTGTCACATAAAAAGGTTAGACAAGTTACATCATCACTCATACTTGAATTAATTCACATAGATTTGGTTGGTCCAACACAACATGATAGCATTGGTGTAATAAGATTTTTTTTAACTTGTGTTGATGATTATTCAAGATATACTTGGGTATTGTTTTTGAAAGAAAAATTAGATGTTTGCAAGGCTTTAGAAGCCTATGTGTGCAGGTCATAAATATGTAAAATATAGTTGTATTAAGAATTTGATCAGATCACAGAAGGGAATTTGAGAATATAAGCTTTAATGACTTTTTTGATGAGTATGGCATCATACAGGAGTTTTCAGCACCTAAAACTCCATAACAAAATGGAGTTGCCAAAGGGAAAAAAATAACACTTCAAGAAATAGTCAGATCTATATTGAATGGAAGAAAATTGTCTATGCGATTTTGGGCTGAAGCAGTTAATACAACATGCTACATATGTAACAGAGTTTATCTTCAAAGCATCTTGAACAAGACATCCTATGAACTTTAGAAGGGAAAGAAACCAGATGTGAGTGACTTTCATATTTTTGGCAGTAAGTGCTACATTCTTAGAGATCAAGAATAGCTCAAAAAATTCAAGAGCAAAAGTGATGAAGGAATCTTCATTAGTTATTTAACTTACAGTAAAGCCTGTCGAGTATATAATCAAATAACCAAGAAAGTACTAGAGTCCATAAATGTTGTGATAGATAATGTACCTGTGTTGAATGATCAAGTGACAGAAGAAAATCTAAATAACCAACCCTCCGAACCAGCTCAAACAAGCAACAAGACAAGATTGAAAATTTTCCCAGATCTACAGTTAGTTGTTACTGAAGAAGTAACTGCGTGAATTGAAGAACTATCAATTACTTTATATGATGAATCAACCAAAATGCTTGATGTGGAAATTGTTCCTTTAAATGTTCAAAACTTGAGAGAAGATGATTTGAACTGGGATTTTCCCTCTCGAATAAGAAGAGATAATCTAGTAGAGAACGTCATTAGAGATGTCAATGAAAGAAGAAAAACAAGGGAAAGAAAAAGTGTTAATTATCAGGAAATTATGGGATACTTATGGTACACATCGTCATTCGAGCCAAAGAACATTAAAGAAGCTTTAAAAGATGAGTTATAGGCAGTAGCCACATAAGATGAATTGATTCAATTTGTACGAAATGATGTATGGGAATTAGTGCCAAGACCATCGAATGTCAACGCGATTGGAACAAAATGGGTGTTTGGAAATAAAACCTATGAAAAGGGCAATGTAGTAAATAGAAATAAAGCAAGGTTAGTAGCTTAGGGATATTCACAAGTTGAAGGAACAGACATTGACAAAACCCTTGCACTAGTGGCATGACTTGAGTCTATCAGATTACTATTGAGTATAGCATGTATAAAAGGCTTCAAGCTCTATCAGATGGATGTGAAGAGTGTGTTTTTGAATGGGTTTATATAGGAAGAGGTTTATGTCAAGCAACCGAAAGGATTTATTGATTCAGCCTATGCAGATCACATTTTTTAGCTGAAGAAAACTCCTTACGATCTTAAATAAGCACCAAGGGCTTGGTACGAAAGGCTCACAAAATATCTCATCAAGTAAGGATATAAACAAGGTAGTGTTGACAAAACTCTGATTATTAAAAAGTTTAAATTTGATTTAGTGATTGCTCAGATCTATGTTGATGACATTGTATTTGGTTCCACACATCCGAAGATGGTAGATGAATTTGTTGAATTAATGACATCAAAATTTGAAATGAGTATGGTAGGTGATTGGAATTTCTTTTTGGCTTTGCAAATTAAATAAGTGAAGGATGGAATTTTGTTATCACAAACCAAATATGCCAAGATTTTAATAAAGAAGTTCGATCTTGAGAATGCCAGACATGCGAGAACACCTATGAGTGTCTCAACAAAGCTAAACAGAGATAAGAATGGTAAAAGTGTTGATGTCAGTCTGTATCATAGCATGATCAGAAGTTTATTATATTTGACTGCAACTAGAAGAGATATCTATTATGACATCGACATATGTGCTCGCTATCAAGCTAATTTGAAAGAAACACTTTTAACAACTATAAAGAGGATTATTAGATATGTAAGCAGAACATCTGACTTTGGAATATGGTATATATTTGACTCTACATCTTGTTTAGCTGTATAAAGTGATGTAGATTGGTCTAGAAACTTAGATGATCAGAAAAGAACTTCAGGAGGACGCTTCTTTTTAGGTAACAATCTGATCTTGTGGTACAATAAGAACTATAACTCAATTTCACTATCGATCACAAAGACTGAATATATCGTTGCAGGTAGTTAGTGTTCACAACTTCTTTGGATGAAGAAAATGTTAGAAGATTATGGGATTGATCAAAATATGTTGACAATTATGTTCGATAACAAGAGTGCCATAGACATCTCGAAGAATCCAGTTCAGCACTCCAGGACGAAAGACATTGATTTGAGGCACCACCTTATCTGAGAGCTTGTGGAGAATAAAATAGTCATATTGTCACATGTACCTACGAAAAAGGCAGTTGGTAGACATCTTTACAAAACCTCTTGATGCACTTCTATTAGAGAATCGAGGTATTAAAATGGACATTTGGAATAGGAAAATTGTTAACTGGTAAGACAAGTTGGTATATGAAAATTAGTATGACAAAGCCTATACTTTGAATGACATTTGGCACCATTGGTTGATTGAAAAATTAACCAATGATTATGTAACAAGTGGACCAATCATAGAGTGACATGTGAACTAATCATTTAATGACATATGGCAACATTCATTAAGTAATAAATGGCCTAATAGAAGCCTATGAGTTATTGGCATTTGGCATAGCTAATACATTGACATTTGGCACCATTAGTTGAGTGACAGGTGGACCAATCTTAGAGTGACTTATGGAGTAATCATTTAATGACACATGACAACATTCATTAAGTAACAAATGGCCTAATATATTTGTGGTCAAATGTAACAAATTCTTTAGTGACATGTGCTCCTCCAAGATTAGGACACCCAGTAACTTAGGTGTCAAACTTGGCAGAAATTTCTACAACCTTCTTTGAAACTTCTCCACCGAAACTATCCCTCTCCTTCAGCTCTAAAATTTTGCTAAAATTTTGTGCAATATCACTCTAAATTCTTAGAAAAATATTGCATCAAGAAAGTAGAATATGTTATCTTTTTGTATCAAGAAAGTAGATTACGTTATCTTCTATGCTGTCTTCTTGATGCTATGATTTGCACCTTGATTTTGGACTTGTGTTGGTTGTTTGGAAGGGCTGGAATAGCTGGTTCTCTAATTTGAACTTGAAGTTAAATAGGTAAGGGAATTTTAAACTTGATAGCTGGTATAAATATAAGTTGTATGATAATTGAATTAGCATGGAATATGTGTTAAGATGATGAGAAATGAATGCTGGAAAAATGATATTTATGTGATAATTTCTAGTTTGGTTTTGATGTATGGAAGAGATTGATTTGTAAGTTAGTTAATGAATGATTTTAGAATTGGTTCTGGACATGAAATTGATGTGGAATTGAGGCATGAATAATCTGGAATTGAAGTGGAAGTGATGAACTATGGTGAAGGGGTGTTGAAGGTTTATGACAATTATAGTGGTTCCACTAAACAAACTTCTATATTTTAGCTATAACTTGACCTGTAGATATCTAAATGGGGGTAATTTTAATTTTAGATTAAAATACACACATATGTCTACAATTTTCATGAAGGAATAGAATTTTAGTTCTGACTCTAAGGGTTTTGAAATTTAGCTTGAAGTTGAATACTGGTTATTGTCCCTATTTGAGAACAGTCTGTAGTATTTTGAGTATAACTCTAGAAATAGTGAACTAAATTGTATTAAGTTTATTTCTTTAGAAACTTAATACATAGAGGAACATTTTATTAGAAGAACTTATTGCTTAGAAACAAAAGTTTCTATGTAAAAATGGCTATACAAAACTGACCTGAAACCTATTTTGAGAAAATCTAGAAAAGGGTTATAAAGGTGAAAAACTTGGTTTTGTGCATTCTTTGACATATATAAGGATAGTTATTTTTAACAATGGTTTAATTAAAATTAATTGAGATTAAAAATAAACCTAGATGATGTTAGACTAATGGAGTAAAAGGTAATTGAGTTATGGTTTATTAATGGAGATAATTACTTAAAGAATGTGAGGTTAATTAATAATGTGTTTAATGTTGAAAAGAATGATGTGATTAAAGATGAATGTGTTCTTATGAATACCAATGTGTTTCAAAACGTTTATGTGATGTGAGTTGAATACGATTGTTTACAATTGGAACTTTGTGTCATGATATGGAATAGGAAATACATAATGCCTTTAATGGTACATTATTACAAATGTTTATGCTTATAAGGTATGATTAGTTGGATGTGTATATATATATATGTTCAATTTGAGGAAAGTGGAATAAACACACAACATCTTTTGCTTGTGATTATGAAATCTGAAATGGATTGTTTTAAAACTGTCAAGTTCTAGTCGTGGGTAAATAGGCATGCCTAGAAGGGTCTGTAACTGCTCCTAAACACATTTAAGGTGTCAACACTTCGATGTCTCCTGATAACAACACTTTGGTACCTGAGACATAAGTCTCTCATGATATTGAAACTTTAGTGTCTCTTGATAAAGACACTTTGATGTTAAGACATAAGTCTCTCCGATTCTGTGATACCAATTGGTATCTCCAGTTCTGGCCTCGTTACCCACTTTTGTAAAAAGGATTAGCATGCTAACTAGTTTTGTGTTTTAATAAATGTTCAATTCTGGTAGAAGCTAAGTTCAATTCTGATCCTACTAAATGTTGTTTTGATATAAGCAAAATTTGTTCAGATACTTTAAAGTTTTGTTTTGTGATTTTGATATTCTGTTCAGATATTTATAATTTTGATGTGAGTATATTTCGTTATGATATGTGCTATTCTGTTCTGATGTAAATAATATTGGAGTGTTTTCTAATTTAAAATTTTAAAGTTTTTCTAAGATTTGTTAAGATATAGTGCATGAATATGCTAGATGACTATTAGAGACAGTCGCCAGTATATATCTTGTTTAGTTATTCCCCACTAAGTTATATGCTTAGAAACACCGTGTAGCTTATGATAAGAAGACTTGAGAGTAGGACAAAGACAACCGCAATGGCCAAGAAGATTGTGTTTTGTTTTGGAAATGTTTAGTTTTTTTTGAGTTGTTCTTCAATATAATGAGATATGTTGTATTTTGTGTTTTGTTTAATGGTTTGTAAAAAACCTTAATACAGTTTGGATTTGGATTTAAGGCTTGTATTTAATAAGTATCATGTATATGTTATGTTCTAAATATGACCCAACCAATGATGAATGAAATGTATACTCCTTGAGGTTCTAGAAATGCTTTAGTATGTATCGGATTACTTTGGTTCTGTTTTGTGTAGCATCTGCATATCCTCCTAGGAGATATGTGGGTGTTACATATTTTGGCTAATTGGATGTCTAGTACACATATTGTTTCGGGCTATTTAGCACAGGCCAAACTAGTCTATGCCATTGGTACTGGAGTGCATCTTAATTTGGGATAACTTATAATTGAGGCTATATTGGCTACTAGGGGAAAGTCACATTCTCTGCTATACTTTCCTCGTTTGATAACTCAATTTCTATATGAAAATGGAGTCCCTCGATTGGAGTCAAGTGTCTTTGAACCAATTCCCTTGATGAACATTTCTCTGAGAATTTTCAGACAACCATAGATAGTGGACTTGCCATACATCACACTGGGTCCTTCGTATGCTTTGAGGATGTCCTCTGTCAATCCTCATGTCGCTTTGTTCACTGAGATTAAATAGATTGAAGGAATCTTTCATATGGGACTTAATGCTGCTCGCGAACTAAAGCAGCAGTGTCTTGAATTTTTTGGTAGCTCTTAACTTCTGTTTTTGACATCCTTTGTCCTAAAGGGGGAGAACATATAGGTATATATCTATTGACTTATTTTTAAATTTGTGCACTTTGGTTTTTGATATCAGAATAAGAGGGAGCATCTGCCACACCTGTGAATCTGATTCTTATATATCTAATTTATACCATTCAGGGGGAGCTTAGTATTTATGAAAAATATGTCAAAAAGGGGGAGATTGTTAGATATATCGTGTATTTATCTACTTATGTTTCTTTAGCATAATTTTATAAATTGTACTTATCAGATATTTTTATTAATAAGAAAATTATAGCTAATTAATAATCCTTGTTTAACTTAGATTCAAAAGCTATATAGATAATCTTCTGGTTATGAAAGAATCCTATCTTGGATTGAAGTCTATCTTGAGAGGGTGTATAGTGCCTCACGTGGGTGTAACGCTTGGGGGTAGAGCTGGAAGTTCCAGGTGACCATGCGTTGATTGAATTTGGTGAACAGCTGAAGCTTCTGGAGTTGCTCACAACTGGGTAGTTTTAGTGCATTGTGTATGTGTTTTCTAGCCAAGAGATCCATAACTTTGCATTGATTTTGTGGGGGTGTTGATTAAGCTGGACGTTCATCTTTATGAAGTGACTCTTGGGTGGACTGTTTTGTATGCTGCGTGCAACTATTGATGTGGATTGTGTGTTATGTGTGCAACCATAACTTGGTTCAGATTTTTGCGTGAATCAACTCATTGTTGTTGCGATGACTTCCAGATTTATTTCATTTGACCTTAACCTTTTTGGGAAGCTGTTCTTTTCTTTTATCTCAAGTGTATTATTGTTCTGTTCTTAGTTGATTGATCACTTGAGTTGTTTGTTTAATTTTCTTCTATTAAAAGTTGTTTAGAAAAATCCTCTATCAAGGTTAACTCAAGTCAGTATCGTTTAATTTGGTGCTTTTAATTTTCCTATTATTTGTGTTTGCTAGAAATAGAATAGAAAGTTTACGAAACAACCACTTATATGGTTTTTCAAAAACCAACATGAATTTAGTGGATATTGTTCCTATATTTCTCATAACAAAGGAATTAGAAGCCTAAATTTTCTTAGTAGTATCCAATGAATCAACATATTGTTTATTTATATAATATTAACTCTCTTAGCTATGCTATTTAAAATGGACAACGATATGGTTTTTGTTGTGAAATTCTCTATAACTTGTAATGAACATGTGGTTAACTATGATTTTTTTTGTAAAATACGAATAGAGAAGCAAGGAAGAAAAAGAGAAAGAGAGTGAGATTGAAATTTTTAGAATCAAAACGTTTCACCATATCTAAGACAACCTAAACATGTAACTTTTGCTAATGATTAATTAATGCTACTACCTCATAACATAAACTGCAAAGTTATAAATAACTTCTTGACCTATTATTTTCTTTTTTTCTTATCTTTCTCTAATGATTTGCCTTTGCTTTTTTCTCTTGCATTTTTTACTATTTATCTTACCTCTTTATTTAAATATACTTCCACATGTGTCCCATATACTACAAATATATAAAAAACAACTTATAAATATTATCCAAGTAAATTCTATTTAGCACATTTTAGCTCAATTGGGCGTTATTGTTTTGAACGCAGTGACCACCTGTTAGTTTTATAATAAAAGTTAAGGAATCAACAACCATATATTTACTATGCAATTTAGACAATGTATTTATATAATATGGAAAATTCAAGAGAACACTTATCTTTCACCTGTTTAACTGTTTTTTTCCTACATAGAAGAGTTAGCTTTGGAAGTAGAGAGGAAACGACTACATTTCCATACTATTAGGCATATATTCTACTTTTTGGGTATCCTGTTTTGTTTAGGACTATTAGCAACTTTTTGTAGCTACTGTTGATTTGCATCTTAAACTAACAAAAGAAAAGGATTTTGTTCAAATCTGAGCAAAAAGATAAGGTTTGGTTGGTGAAATCACTTCAAATGATTCTTAAGGAAGATGTTTAATTAGGTGGTGAGATTCTAGAGGTTAAATGTTAATCTTATAAGTAATAGCAATTGAAGCAAATCCATAAAAGTGAATTAGTCAGCCCTTTCAAGGAAGTAATATCACCAATTGTCAAATACCAATTAATCGTGAGAGTGAAATGACGATGAGTTCTTTATTAGAGAAAAAAAAGAACTGCTTAGACTTTTGCTACATTAGTGGAAATGTATGTGATCACAATTTGCTGATGTCCTAAGCAAGTCACTTCCGATTTCCCAAATTCACATGTTCTGTTGAACTGGTAAATATTCAATTTCCATAAAATTTTTGAATTTACCTCGATTACAAGCACTGACAGAGTTATTTGGGGCCCAGTGGTGCACTGGGCTCCCAAATATTTAAAAAAATTAAATATTTTTTATTTTTAATCAATATATATATATATATAGCAAAACCTTTTATAACTGAACAAGACCCTTTCTTGAAGTGTGCCGCGCCGTTAATGTGATTTGTGAAAGATTATATGAAGAGGGGTGTTCCAAATTTTTTCTTTCATATGGAGGTGATTAGACATTAACCATACAAGGTTTTGAACAAATTTCAAGGACAAACTAGTACCAATAACGACCTGGAGAGCAGTCATAGACTTTTCAGTGACATTGGCAGTTATTGAATTAGGATCTTCCTTAAAAAAGTTAGAAGCGGTGCTCCAATCACCTTCAGTGGCAGCTTTGTACAGTGGCAAGTAACGATCAACACAAGAAGGTAAGGCAAAGCTGGCATGTCTGGCTGTTTTTCTTAACTTTTTGTTATTTCGTCACGTCTGCTTTTTATATTGACAAATTTTATAATATTTATTCCACGACAGGATTTAGGGATGTTTCAGCGAATGCATTTATGACCATTTGATTAATAATTTAACTAAGTTGATGCAGTAGGGAATGATTTTTTTAGGCTTATGAACAGTAGGGAATATATATATATATATATATAATAAAAGAAAAGGAGATTCAATTATTTTTTAGTATATCTAACAGCTGCTACCTTTTTTATGGATTTAGTAAATATTGATTCTAACTAATTTTTTTATTTTGCAGTTATGAAAAAATACTTTAAAAAATTAAGACCGACTGTTCAGTCATCATTGTCTGATTTAAATCAGAATGTTGATAAAGCACCTCCAGCATCAAAGGAGGTTATTATTGAAGAACTTGTGATTGACTTAGAAAATCTTCCTTCTGATCCAGGATTAAGACCTAATATAATGGAGTATCCTCCTGAAAAACGAGATCAGGTGCGTAGAGCTTATTTATTAAAAGGTCCTTGTCAACCTCGAAATCATAACTTTCCTCAAAC
>JAOTJB010313798.1:0-15476 GCA_027123815.1 Erythroxylum minutifolium | reverse complement strand
GCATTAGTTGTTTAATTAGGTTAATTACAACTTAGCTGTCTTTAGATTTTAGAACTAGTTCCCTTCTTCGTGGGATTGATACCTTAGGTACTACGTGAACGACCAGTGTGCTTACGGTAATTACCAAGATTATAATTAGTAAAACCTAGCGTATGTAACATTGAGCGAACACTATCCAACTTGGATTCCATTAAGCTCAATTTGTCTTATTGGAAGCTTGCCTGTCCTTGTGGCTTGAACTGTCCTCCAGCATTGTTCATCCAAGAGAAGTTAAAGTGATTCTTCTACCAGGTTTATAGGTGTTGGAGTAGGGATTGTTTCCCCCTCCTCGTCCATATTTCACTCCCATATAATTTACTTGCTCCAGATAGCATTCCTTCATCAAATAACTGTCCACAGTGTCATGGTCCATATGTCCACAGAGCTCACACTTAAATTATGCGACCTTCACTGGAGCTAAAGATAAAACTTTCATGCTATCGAGCTATCATGTCAGGTTGTCGATCTTCACTTGCATTTCTGTCATCTAATTGACCGCCAAAATTCCCTTTTGCTCTTTGAAGGTAGCAGGTAGCAGGTTTCCTATTTCGCTCGCTCTTCCACAAGCAACTATTCTTGACATCTCCTCTATCAACTCTTCTGCTTCATCAACTGTCTTCCTCATCAATGATCCTCCTAAACCTGTATCAATTGTGCCTCTTGTTGGTGGGTTTACTCCCTTGTAGAATGTTTGCAAGAGGAACTCGTTAGGTAAATTGTGGTGTTGGCATTTTCTTTGCAAATCCATATATCTCTCCCATGCTTTATAGACCGATTCTCTATCACCTTACTGGAAATTGGTGTTTTCCTTGACTATCTTCATGGTTTTGGCCAGATGGAAATATTTATCTAAGAAGGAACGAACTAGTTGATCCCACGTCGTGATGTTGGCTGTGCTAGGGGAATGAAACCACGCCTTTGTTCTGTCTCTGAGGGTAAAGGAGAACAGTCAAATTTTGACTGCATCTTTTGACATCTAATGATACCGAAAAGTATCACAGATTTTGAGGAAGTTCACTATGTGTGAGTTTGGGTCTTCGATTATTAATCCATAAAATTGTACATTCTATTGAAGCATATTTAGAAGGGCCAGTTTAATCTCAAAAGAGGCTAAATGAATAGGAGGCCTAGCTACTCTTTATTTTGTACATTGAACCCTGGCCTCATGAAGTCCATAAGGGTTTGTTGTTGATATCCTTAGTTCACTCCGTGGTCCATGTTCTGTTGAAATTCCTTGGCCATTGTTGATTTCACAATCTCTTCTTCTTTTTCTGGCTGAGCTTTCCTAAGGGTTTGTTCTAGTCGAGTAATATCTAAGTCTAACGTTTCAGCTGCATGACTCAAACCTCCGGTGACTCTTGTGTTCATGCAAAAGCACAATTTCTGAAATAAAAAGAAAGAACAAAAAGAAAAATAAAAAACTAAATTGAACGCCTTAAACTATAGAGCTAAATTAATTGCCTATTAAAAAATGGCGTCAAAAAAACTTGATCGTAGGTTCTGATATGACAAAGTTTTAATATTTTTAAACCTCGATATTTTGCAAGCGTATGAGTCATTTATGCAGTACCTAAGTTGTCGATCTCACGAGGAGGGTTAATGTAACCTTAAAATCTAAGGTTAAACTCAATTTGCAATAATTCAAAATAAACAAAATTAAACAAGAAATTATTTCAATCAAGCAATTAATTCCAATAATCAAATTTGAAAATATAAACAAGATAGAAATTGCAACACCCAATCACAAAAAAACCTAAAAACTACCAATTGAGAGAAAAAACAGATTTTTATCCAACTTTAATGAAAACTTAGTTGATTATGAATTCATTGGATTACTGGTTCTAGACGGTCCTAAGGTTGATTACTCTCTCTCGAGTTATAATCATTAACCCTAATTATCAGCCTAATCAGATTTTGAGAAATTGCAACCTCTCGATTCACAATTTATCCTAAACTTAAATTAGGTCTTAAGTTGTCCAAAGAAACTATCCAAAACCTATGCAAGATCTTTCATTACATAAACTTACTCGTTTGATTCAATTCTTGTTCTATTAAATTACATAACTCTTGTGAGCCCAATTTAATAATTTTCACTTAGTTTACCCTATTAGTTTGTTACCAAATTATGAAGTGCAGAAATTAAATCACAAATAATTCAATAAAAATGGAATCAATTAAATTTCATTAATATCAAGAACAAAACATCCTGAAGGTGAGTTTAGACAAATCTCAACATTCAAAAATCCTATTCTCAAAGACTATCCCAATTCTATACATCAATAAAATTGAAAACAAAATCGAAAATACAAGTGGAATGGATGACGGAGGCAACAACAGTGATAAACCTCCTGTTTCAGGAAGTACTTCACGTAGGCTTCTTCTCTGTGTCTCTCTTCCTTCGTTTCTTTCTCAATCTCTCGATAAATCTCTCTAAGGTTTTAGGATTGTGGCTAATGCCAAAGCTCTTCTTTTATGTTCTTCATGTTCTTTAAATACCTTGGCAATCTTATTTTGAGGTTGAAACAGTCTGAAAAATCCCTAAGAACTTGACTTTTTCTCTTGTTTACACGTTTGTCCAACGTAGGCCATGATCGTGGCTAGCATTAAACCTTTCTGTCACGATCGTGGCCCAAATGCCACGATCGTAGGATGTGGCAGAGTCTTCTGTCACGATCGTGTCCTATAAGCCACGATCATAGGCTAGCTCATATATTTCTATCATGATTGTGGCTTATTATGACATGATCGTAAGCCGTAGTTTCGGCCCAAAAGTTTCTGAAACTTCTCCATTCTTTGATATTCACCCTGAAACACTAACAAACACATCAAGGTACCTTAAAAACATACTATTTAAGCTCAAAGACTTAAACTAACCCATAAAAACACTTAAACACATAAACTAACACAACTCTAACCTAAACACTCAAATTAACACTTAATACATAACAAATTAAACCCTAAAACATGATGTAATTAACACCTATTAGAATCTAAGTATAGGATTATTTCTTGCTTGACCTTGATTTCTCCATAAAAAGTTAGGGTGGTTCCTTTATCTAGGGTGGTAGGTATTGTTATATGGATTAATATGGGGTCTAGAAGCATTCCCCAAATAATCTACATGCTTAATTTGAACTTATTGACACTCTTGTCTTTTGTGATATAGCTTGTATGCCTTATACTGCATCACTCTTCCTTGTGGAGTCAGATTCAATCTATCTATCTTCTAATTACTAAAGGCCTCCATTTAGCTCGCTAACTTTATCGCTACATCTATTTCCTATATTCCCATTGGCCTTTTAGTTTGTGCTTTAGTCGAGCACTGATAGTTGTCATTTGCATTATGTTTTAGGGTTTAATTTATTATGTATTAAGTGTTAATTTGAGTATTCAGGGTGTGTTTAGGTTTTAATTGTGTTACTTTATGTATTTAAGTGTTTTTATGGGTTAATATAAGCCTTTGAGCTTAAATGTTATGTTTTTGAGGTACCTTGATGCGTTTGTTAGTGTTTCAGGGTAAACAGTAAAGAATGAAGATTATGGCACAATAGGCCGCGATCGTGATAAAAAGAGGCAAGCCAACTGGACCTAAGCGACGATCATGCCATTTTAGTCACAATCGTGATAGAGAGCTATGAACCAAGCCATGATTATGCACATTAGGCCATGATCGTGATAGAGAAGGTTATGTGTTGGCCACGATCATGGCAGGCAAGGCCACGATCGTGGCCTGTGTCAGGTAGACATAGAAACAGCTTAAAACTTCAAGTTTTGTGGGACTTTTTAGACTACTTTGACCGTAAATCAACCCTAGGACTTCCAAGATATAAATAGAACATTAAAGAACAAAATAGCATCCTTTGAAGAGCCTTTTTGCATCAGCCAATTTTGAAACCTTAGAGAGCTTATGGAGAGATCTGAGGAAGGAGACGAAGGAAAAGAGACACGAAGCAGAAGCTTGACGTGAAGTACTTCCCAAAATAGGTGATTTCTTGCTGTCGCTTCCTCCACTAATCCATTCCAATAGTATTTTCTGATTTTATTTCAATTTTATTGAAGTATAGAATTGGGATAGTCATTGAAAATAGGTGTTCTTGAATGTTGATACTATCTAAACTCACCTTCAGGATTTTTTTTATCTTTGATATTAACGAAGTTTGATTTATTTTGTTTTTATTGAGTTATTTATGATTCAAGTTCTATTTTTAATAATTCAGTAATAAACTGAGAGTGTGAACTAAGTGAAAATTATCAAATTAGGCTAATAAGGGTTAGGCGATTTGATAGATTAAGAATTAAATCAAACCGGTCAAATCGTATAATAAGAGATCGAGCATAAGTTTCCAGTAGGTTAGTTGACAATTTCAGAACTAAATTAGGTTTTGGGTTAATTGGAAATCGAGAGATTACAATTCCATAATTAAAATTAGGATTAAAGATTATAACTCAAAAGAGAGTAATTTGCCCTAAGATCATCTAAACCCGATAATTCGATAATTCCATAATCAATTAGATTTTCATTAAAGTTAGATTAAAACCCCCTTTCTCCCAATTGGTAGTTCCTAGGTTAATTCTTGATTGGGTTGTGCAAAATTGTTGTCATGTATATAATTTCTAAATTTAATTCTTAGGATTGATTTACTTTCTACATTATTTTGTTATTTGATTTATTGTGATTTTGAGTCAAACCTTAGATTTTATAATTAGATTAACCCTCATCGTAGGATCGATACCTTAGGTATTACGTGAACGACCCATACACTTATAGTAATATTGAGGTTATAAATATTAAAACTTAGCAAATGTAACCTTGCGATCAAGTTTTTTGGTGTCGTTATCGAGGAGGCGATAGTTTAGTTCTATAGTTTAAGACGTTATACTAACTTTCAATTTTTGTTTTCGTTTCTTTCGTTTTATTTCAGAATTCATGTTCTTATATGAACACAAGAGTTATGAGAGGTTCGAGTCATGTAGCGAAGACGTTAGATTTAGATATTACTCGTCTAGAACGAACCTTTAGGAAAGCTCAGTAAGAAGAAGAAGAAGAGATCGGAAAATAATCAACGGCTGAGGAGTTTCAACAGAATATGGATTAGGGAGCAAATCAAGGATGGCAACAGAGGACCTTGATGGACTTCATGAGGCTGAGGGTCAACCCGTCGAACCAAGGAGTGGCTAGGTCACCTGTTCAAGATGCCTCGTTGGAAATTAACTTCTACACTTCTTAATATGCTTTAGTAAAATATTCAATTATACAAATTGGCTAATGAGGTTCTAAATGCGCATATAGTCAATTTCCTCAACATTTGTGATACTATCCTTAGATGTCGGAGGATGTGGTTACAATCAGGCTGTTCCCTTTTACTCTTAAAGATAGAGCGAAGGCTTGGTATCATTCACTGAGCCTAGCTAACATCACGACATGGGATCAGCTTTTGCATGCTTTCTTAGACAAGTATTTCCCATTGACAAAGACCACCAAGATTACAAAGGAAATCATTAATTTCCAATAAGGTGGCAGGGAATTAATCTATGAAGTGTGGGAAATATATAAGTATTTGCAAAGGAAGTTCCCACACCACAACCTACCCAAAGAGTTCCTTTTGCAGACTTTATACAATGGAGTGAACCCACCAACAAAAGGCATAATCGACGCAGCTTTAGGAGGATCCTTGATGCGGAAGAATGTTGACGAAGCAGAGAATTTGATTGAGGAGATGATGAGTAACAACTATTTATGGACGAGTGAGCGAGGTAAGTAACCTGCTACTTTTAAAGAACAGAAGGTATTATTGCATTCGATCAAATTACTGAGATGTAAGCAAAGAATGACAATTTGATGCGACCGCTCAACAGCATGAAGGCATCGACCTTAGCTCCGGTGAAGGCTTTACATTTAAAGTGTGAGCTTTGTGGACAATTAAACCATGACACTGTGAATTACTACCTAATGAAGGAAGACACTCAGAAGTAGGTAAATTATATGGAAGAGCAGTGTGGATGAGGAGAGGTAACAATCTTTACTCCAACACTTACAACCCCGGGTAGAAAAACCACCCTAACTTCTCTTGGTCGAACAATAATGGTGGACAGTTTAGGCCCCAGGGACAATCAGGCTTCCAGTAAGATAAAATGAGCTCGATGGAATCAAAGCTAGAAAAGATTTTGGGTAAGATTAGAGGCATGAAGGATGTGCATAGGAGGCTTAAGAACAAATTCGAGCAAGTAATGAAGAACCATGCCTCATCCATACACAATCTAGAAGTCCAAGTAGGCCAATTAGCATAGACAATGTCTACTTGAAATGTTGGAACTCTTCCAAGCAACACCGAATATATCCTAAAAGAACGTATCATGGCTATTAGTTGAACCCAGGATGAGGAAGCTAAAACAAGTGAAGGAAGATGGGGATAAAGGAGAGGATGAAGAAGACCTTCTAAGCGAGACAGTGATTGAGTCAATTAAGGCAACTCGACATGTATTCCCATTTCCTATTTTAGCTCAGTGTGAGTTAAATGCAAAGAGGGTAGTAAGGAACCTAGAGGAGATTGAGCAAAACAAGGTCGAGGAAGTGACGGATTAAATACAGATGAAGCTCACGATGAAGGAATATGTCAAAAAGAAGGTTAAGGAGTGAATATCAAAGAGGACCCTAACATTGTACAGAAGAAAGAGGACCCAAGGGACATTTTCATCCACTACAACATCAATAAATTTATCATAGACAGGGCATTCGTGGATCTAGGAGCAAGTATAGAAATGACTCCCTACACCTTTAATTTGAAGTTGGGGTTAAGAGAGTTAGTGGCCACTAAATTTTTGGTAAAGATGGCCGATAAAATGATGTACAAATTGATAGGGATTATAAAAGATATTGATAGTAGTGTTTTGTAAGATGTTTTAGGGTTTAATTTGTTATGCATTGTATTTAATTGAGTGTTGAGCAGACATTTGGGGTTTAACTAGATTAGTTTTTGTGTTTAAGTGTTGTATTAGGTTAATCTTACATTGTATATTTTTGAGGTACCTTGATGTGTATGGTAGTGTTGCAAGGTAATCAGGGAAGAACGCTGAAGATTTGAAGAGTTTCAGGCTAAAAGACATAGGCCACGATCATGCACAGTGGCCACGATTGTGACAAAAGTGGAGGAGTCAGCAGCAGCCAGGCCACTATAGTGCATCATGGGTCATGAACGTGGCAGATAGCGTCAAGTCAGGCCATGATCATGGCAAGTAGGGCCACGATTGTGCCCTACATCAGGCTGATAGAAAACTCAAATTTTGGGTTTTTTAGACCATTTTGACCCAAAGTTTGACCTAAGGTTGCTACAGAATAAATAGAACAATACCTAGCAACCGCAGGAGAGAGATTAGAGAGTCAAGAGCTACAAAAAGAGAGAGACTTCACCAAAAATCATAGGGAAAACATAGTTAGAGATCAATCGATCGAGGAAGGAGACGAAGGAAGAGAGGCACAAAGACAAGCTTCACGCGATGTACTTCTCAGAATAGGTGGTTTCCCGCAGTCGTGACTCCGAGATCCATTCCAAAGGTATATTATAGTTGTTATTTCAATTTCATCGATGTATGGAGTCTTGAGATTGATTAGAGATATTTTTCCTTGAATGTTGATGCTTTTCTCTAAACTCACCTTCGAGTTTATTCTTGAGATTAATAAGATTGATTTGATTGTGTTTTATTTCAATTTATTGTGATTTAATTCGATTCTTCATAACTAGGCAATAAATTGAGAGGGTGAGCTAGTGAAAATAATCGATTTAGTTTAACGAGAGTTAGGTAAATTGATAAGTAGAGAATTGAATCAAACTAGCAGATTCGTGTAACGAGAGATCGAGTACAGATTCCCGGTAGGTTAATAAACCGCATTAGAACTAATTTAGCTTTTGGAAAAATTACGGATCGACAAATCACAATTTCCATAATTTGAATTAAGGAAAACTAATTAGGGTTAAGAATTACAACTTAAGAGAGAGTAATTCACCCTAGGACTGTCTAAGCTCATTATCGAAAAGTTCATAATTGGATAGATTTTCTTTAATTTTGAATAAATCCCCCCTTTTTCTTGATTGGTCACTTCTAGGTTGAATTTCAGATTATTTTTGTGAGTTTGCTTCTATTTGTTCTCTTGGTGATTTAAATTCTTATATTTCACTCTTGATTAATATTAATTCCTGCAGTAGTTGTTTAATTAGGTATTGGGAACTTAGCTGTCGTTAGATTTTAGGACTATTCCCCTTCCTCATGGGATTGGCACCTTAGGTACTACGCTAATGACCCGTGCGCTAGTAATTACCAAGGTTAAAAATTAGTAAAACTTAGAGTGTGTAACCTTGAGCAATCAAGTTTTTGGCGCCAATGCCAGGGAAGGCAACTTAGTTCTGTAGTGCAAGGCATTAGGATAGCTTTTAATTTTTGTTTTTGTTTTTTTTAGTTCTACGTAGGAAACATGCTCCTGCATGAACACAAAAGTCATGAGGGGTTTGAGTCACGAAATTGAGCTTTAGATTTAGACATAACACGTTTAGAATGAACCTTTATGAAAGCTCGGCGAGAAGAAGAAGAAGAGTTCAAGAAAGCACAAATGGACGAGGAATTCTAAAGAAACATGGATCAATAAGTCAACCTTGGTAGGCATCAACAGAGGACCTTTATGGATTTTATGAGACCAGGGTTCAATCCTGCGAACCAAGGAGTGGCTAGACCGCTTGTTCAAGTGGTTTCTTTTGAAATCAAGCTAGCCCTCTTGAACATGCTTTAACAGAACGTCCAATTCTATGGACTTGCAAATGAAGACCCGAATGCTCACATCGTGAGTTTTCTCAAGATCTGTGATATTTTCTGGTATCACCAGATGTCGGAAGACATTAGGTTGTTTCCCTTTATGCTTAGGGATAGAGCAAAGGCTTGGTATCATTCACTGAGCCCCGCTAACATTACAACGTAGGGATAGTTACTATGTGCCTTCTTGGATAAATATTTCCCAGTAACAAAGACCACTAAAATTATTAAGGAAATTACAAATTTCCAATAAGGTGATGGGGAGTCCATTTATGAAGCGTGGGAGCATTACAAGGATTTATAGGGGAGATGCTCACACCACAATCTACCCAAGGAGTTCTTACTGCAGACATTTTATAACGGAGTAAACCCATAGGCTAGAGGCACCATTGATGCTGTGTCAGGAGGATCTTTAATGCGAAAGACAGTCGATGAAGTAGAGGAATTAATAGAGGAGATGGCCAATAATAGTTGCTTATAGGCTAGTGAACATAGTAGGCAACCTACTAACTTTAGGGAGCAGAAGGGAGTTATCGTTGTCGATCAGGTGACGGAAATGAAAGCTGAGATCGATAACTTGACGTGACAACTCAGTAATATGAAGGTGTCGTCCTCAGCTATGTTAAAAGTCGTGCAATTTAAGTGCGAGTTGTGTGGCCAATGGGATCATGATACAGTGGACTACTTTTTAATGAGAGAAGATAACCCGGAGCAAGTTCATTATATGGGAGCTCAATTTATATATGGAGGGGGATATAATCCCTACTCCAACACATGTAACCCTGGGTAGAAGAATCACCCAGACTTCTCCTGGTGTAATAACAACAATGGAGGGCTGTTCAAACCCCAAAGGACAATTGAGTTTCCTAGAGGACAAAATAATCTCGATGGATTCAAAATTGGACAAAATTTTAGATAAGACACGGGGAATGGAGGAAGCACATAAGAGGATCGAGAGTAAATTCGATTAAGTTATGAAGAATCATGCTTCGTCTATCCATAATTTAGAAGTCTACGTGGGGTAGCTCGTAGAAGCAATGTCAACTCGAAATGCTGGAACTCTTCCTAGCAACACCAAGTTGAACCCGAAGGAGCATATCATGGTTGTAAGCCAGACTCAGGATAAGGAGCTAGAAGAGGTAGACAAAAGAGAAGATCAAGTAGTTAAAGATGAACTTCCAAGTGAGACTCTGAGCAAATCGATGCAAGTAACTCAACGGGGATTCTCGCACCAATTCTTTGCTTAGAAGGAATTATAAGCTAGTAGAGCAGCAGGAAAGTTACAAGAAATCAAGCCAACTAAAGTCAAGGAAGGGACGAAATGAATACAATCTAAACTGGAATTATAAGAGTCTGTCACAGAGAAGGGAAGGAGCGGATACTGAAAGACATCTCTAACAAAGTGAAGAAGGATTATCCAGATGGACTTTTTCGACCCTTGCAGTATGAACAAAATCATCATAGATAGGGCATTCACAGGTTTAGCTGCAACTATAAATACGATGCCTTACACTCTCAGTCTTAAATTGGGGTTACGAGAGTTAACGCCCACAAAGTTTTTGGTTAAGACGGCCGATGGAACTTCACTTAGATCGATGGGAATCATACGAGATATGCTGGTCAAGGTTGGCTATTTTATCTTTCCCATAGGTTTCTATATTTTGGATATCAATAAAGATGAGGATACCCCGATGATTCTTCGATGACCGTTTTTAGCCCCTAAATGCTCAATGATTGATATGGAGAGGGCAAACTAACTCTATAAGTAAGGAAGGAGCAACTGACCTTCAAGTTGACTATTAGAGAGTACGGAGCTCCTTCAACTCCATTAGATTACAATAAACCCAAACCTTGAGGAGAATGGGAAGACATTGAGAATCCTACAAATGTCTTCCGAAAGAAGCACTCGCGAAGGAGAAGGCCAGGTAAAGAAAATTCCAAGGAAGTTGGTAGTTACAAGATGGTAGCAAATATTCAAACTTTGAGATTAATAATGATACTACCATCAAATCAGACGTTCCAACTATCGGGAGCTTTAAAGGAGTGTCGAGCTTAAAAAGAAGCGCTATATAGGAGGCAACTCATGGAAAAAAAAATTAAATTTTAGTTTATTGTCCAATCTTGTTAGATTAGTTGAATTTCATAGATAGGTTCATTCTTGTTTTGGTTCAATAAAAGAAAAAAGAGGAATAGGATTTCAGAATCATGGGGAAGAGTATGCAAGCATATTAAGAGAAGTGAAGAAGAACTATGAACTGAGAGAAGGAAAGAATTGGAAGAAGAAGGTTTTAGTGTCAGGATATAGGCACTGGCCATGACCGTGACCTGTCAGGTCACGACCGTGGCCTACGATTGGGAATTCCTTCAATGGTACGCCGCATGCCACAATCATGGCCTGCGACTATGCACAAAAAAGGTAAGACACAAATTTTAAGTGACAACTTTACTATTTTACCCTTTTTACCACCTATTCATTTAATGCTTACTTAATTTTCACCTTCACTTTCATTTTTACTTTATCTTTCTAGAATTCCAACATTCAAACACTCTCACTTCTTTCTAAAATTTTTGCAATCTCTAAATCATTCCAATTTCAATCCAATCATGCCTCGTATCAAACAAACTACCCAACGGGAGCCTCACGAAGCACAACAAGTCGCAGGACAGGGGAGATGAAACCGAACAGTGGACTTTGGAGCTTCATTTCTCATTTACACAGAAGAAGAAGGTATTCATTTCTGTTCCCTTCGTTCTAGCAAAATTGTTGTGCCTAAATACTGTAATTTGATTCATTAGATATAATAGAAGTGTGTGAGCGAATAGAGAACTTAGCAGAGAGGATCCAGCGGGGACAATTTATTAGATTCCAATTCTCCATTTATGAAGAGCTCACCATATAATTTTTCACGTCCTTGACCTTTGACCCCCAAAAACACTAAGGACTTATGGTTTAGATTGAGGGGGCGAGTGTATGAGTTAACGGTAGAGATTATAAGCGACATATGCGGATTCCCCGAATCCACCACTATCGACCAATATGATGACTTCCATCCCTCCCAATACTAGCACAAGCTTATCGACATTAAGCCTTTTTACTCCAAAAATGCCCATAACAACATTATCCAGTCATATGAACACTTGTTGCTACACAAATTTATGTGTTAGCTGGTCTTTGACAAATCAGAGACCAACAAGTATTCAACCAAGGAACTGTTCATACTGTGGTGTATGGACCACAGTATCCTAGTTTGCACATCCACACATGTGCTGAATGCTCTTACTGCAGTTATATGAAAGCGGAGCAACCATCTTGGAATGGGGTACCTATTTTCTACCATTGCAAAGCATTTTGGTATGAATCGGAGGGGGTTAACAGTACATCTGCCTGAGTTCCTTGACTACTGTAACATCCCATCACCGATGGGAAGGGTAAAATTGTAATTTGGAATAGTTATAAGTGCTTCAAATTGTCTTGACACGCTCATGCATATACATGTAAGTGAATAGTGAATTTTGCACATGAAAATAACTGTACATGCATTCATGACATTTCCCGGTATAAGTGTGAAGAAATGTGATTGTGAATAAAATATGATTTGTGTGAATGAAAAAAATATTGGAGAGGGGCAATTTGGTTTTCTGATTTTTAGTGAATTTTAGAAATTTTTCTGGAAATTTTCGGGGTACTTTTCCGGACTAGGAAAAATGCCAAGTGGCAGACTGACTGGTTACCGGTAGGAAATGACTGTCCAATGGCACTGGAAATTTAGACATATGAGTTTAGGAATTTTTATGTTGAGCCATTGGAATTTTGGAGAAAAATTGGAATTGAATTGGAAGGAAATTAAATGAGTAAATGAGAGGTTGACATGTGGCAAGTGACATGTGTCACTTGCCTAACATGCCACCTTCCTTATTAATTAATAAACCCATCTTGCTTTTTGGACTTTCACGATTCTTCTTCTTCTTGTAAAGGTGTTAAGTGTTTTTGAATGAAAATTTGCCTTCATCCGTAGCTCTCTTCTCTTTGTTTCTTCTTGAAATTTTGATCACTCTTCTCCACTCTTCTACACCTTGTCTTCTCTTCTTTGGTTCATTTAAAATACCAACCTAAACCTTATACCCTCAAGTGATGATGATGTCGTGTATGGTTTTGGGAGGAAAGTTAGAGAATTTGTGAAGTTTTAAAGACTTGAAGAATTAAAAGCTTAAGTGGTAAGAGTTGTATTTTTATGCTCTCAATTGATAGTTAAATGCATAAATTGTGGTGTTATGTGAATTAATTGCATGAGATTGTGCCTTGATTATATTGGGTATGTTAAGTCTTGGATGAGTGATGATTGATGAGTTTGAAGAAAAGAAAAGAGAGGTCATGTAGTATAGGTGAATTGAGATGTTTAGATGGATTGAAATTAAAGGAAGATGATTGAGTGTGTGTGCTGTAATTTTGTGGACTAATGTTTAGGAATAGGTTGTAAGATGGTTTATGGTGGATATATGAAGTGAATTGAGTGTTAGTTGGTTTAGAAATGGTATGGAAGATGTAGAATGTGAGTTAGGACAAAATCTGGAAATTTTGTGTTTGTATATGTTTCAATGTTTCTGCCATAACTTTTTACGTGGGTGTGCAATTGAGATGATTTTTAGCTTGAATTAAACTAGAGGAGTTTGGCTACAATTCTTGTGAAGGAAGTGATGTTTAATTCTGGCCTTAAGGTTTCCAAATTTGGACATGAATAAGAGAGTACGTGTAGGCATGAATAGTGCAGTTTTAGTAACCCTAAAGTTGGATTTGTTATCTGAAGCTTTGGAAATTAATCTAGGTTGATTTAGGCAGAATTTGCTAAATTGGTCTTCGTGAAAGTTATATATTTTCTTGTTAGCTTTCTATCGCCATAAAGTATGATTTTTTTTAATATAAGGGTTGAAAGTTATGATTTGTTGAATTTCGGATGTATTTTAAAGATTAAGGTGTTTTGGTGTATGAAAATGTTCATAAGTGTAAGTTTTGTGGATATTATGTTCTGAGGCCAATTTTGGATTGTTATATTCTGAATTGGAGCAAGTATCCTTAATGAAAGTTGTAGAGGAATGTTATAGCTTTTTAATGATGTATAATATGCTATCTTTGGATGTAAGAATTGTAATTTATGGATTTTTAAAGTATGGATATGGTTTAGGTGATATCTTTATTTAACAATCCTTAACAAGGAAGCCACAATCATGTAAGAAATTGACCTAGTTAGAGGTGGAATTTGCTTCTAAGTCCTTCATGAGAATTGTGTCATGTTTTCTGATCTTTTCATTGATATAAAACATGGAATTTTTGAACAATGGCATAGGAAGTTATGAGTTCGAGCAGATTGTGGTACGGTTATGATGACATGTGCAGGGCAGAAACTTTGATTGCAAATTTGACCATTTTAGAGGTTGAATTTGCTTCTAAGTTCTTCATAAAAAGTGTAGATTGTGTTCTGATCTTTCTATTTCTATAAAATATGGAATTTTTGAGTAATGGAATACTAAGTTATAATGTTTAAAAGTTGTATTATTGTTTTGAATGAGATTGATAGGACAGACTGGTTTGAAGTAGATTTTTACCCCTATATAGGTGGAATTTGTTTGTAAGTCCTTCATGAAAATTGTAGGTCTTTTTGTTAGCTTTCTATTGATACCAAATTTGTGAATTTTGGAGGTCTATGTAAGAAGTTATGTGATTTGGAAGAATAGGTGTTTCGGATGAGGAATGGAGTGAAAAAAAAAGGGGGAAGAGTTGCGATCGTGATAAGCGACGTTGCGCGCCTCTCGCTAGCGCTAGTGCGAGCGCTCGTGATCACGAGCGCGAGAGTTCCGCACCCGTCTCACGACTGCGAGACAGTCGCGAGGGTGAGTGGCATTTTTGTAATTTCCTTGTCATCCGCTTTTGACGTTCAATTGCTTCTAACTTTTGCATCCGACCTCCGATTGACCCGATTCTCGAAGCGTTGGATTTCTAAAACAGTCATTTACCTCTCCTTATCAATTTGTGATTTTTTTTTCAGATTTTAGGAAATGTTGGATTAAATCAAAGTGAGTGGACCGATTAAAGAAATATTTTCGGATTAAGTTTCTGATTGATATCGGGATTGTCATGAACATGCATCGTACATATTCCGCATAAATGAATGCTTATAATTGTGCCAAATTATTAATGTGTGTGCAACGTATTGTATAAATAGGTTGTGCAGGTTAAAAGTCCGCAGCCAGGCGGCAGTCAGGCGTTCCAGAATTTGGAAGCAAATGCTAATCTGGAGCGTACTGTGAGTAGACCTAGATGGTCTCATTTCATTGTTGTTCTGTTTTGAATTTTGTATTGATTTATTTCTGAATATCTAGAAAAATGTGATTAATTGTATTGGGTTCCGGACAGGAGGTCCCATGATTGTGATACTGATTTGGATGTTGAAGTGCTACTTAAATGTGAATTGGATGAACTATGTGTACGCATTGTGATTGACAAATGTATTTTGAATGCGCATTATATGAGTGATAAGTGCCGGACTACGGTCCGATGACAAATGGGTTTTGATTGTGACTTTGCATAAATGTGGGAATGATGCATTTCATTGCATAAGTGCATGAAATATAATGGCAGTTGT
>JAOTJB010313769.1:0-15480 GCA_027123815.1 Erythroxylum minutifolium | reverse complement strand
TCACACTTATACCGGGAAATGTCATGAATGCATGTACAATCATTTACATGTGCAAAAATTCACTATTCACTATTCATATGCATATATGAATGCATGAACATAGCAATACAATTTTACACATTCTTAACTCATTCCAAATTACTATTTTACCCTTCCCATAGGTGAGGGGATGTTACAGTAAGTAACTCTGAATCGTTGTCTAAATCTTGGTCGCATCATATACTGTCTTCTCTTTGGTGGCATATTTCGACCTGAAATTAATATTTGATTGACTTTTCTAGAAATATTTCAATTTTAATTTAATATTTTATACAATATATTGAAAAGAAAATAATTGATTTTTTGAATATAATATTCAATTACAAACACAAATTAATCGCTATCATCACTTAATTCTAAATCAAAATCATTTTCTTTTTCTGAAGAATTTGATCAGGAGGCAATGATTCATTAGGCCATCCAAGAATTTTATAAAAACTACGATGAAAAATATGCCCTGCAGACTTTATGTTCAATATTCGAGCAATTGAACACAAATGAGTCATTGTCTCACAATTTGGCCATAGTTCTTGGTCAGCTGAGTGTAGTAAGTTAAAAAACTGTTTTAAATGTGGGTTTGGTTCTTCTTCAAGATTTTTTATATTTTCCTAAAAGGTATAACTGGCTGCATCATAAACCATTTGCATGTAAGGATTTTCATTTGCTTCTATATTAGTTATACTAAATCCAATCCCCCTTTAAACTCATTTAAGTTCACTGATGATTATACTTCATTACCCCCTTAAGGTGCTACAAATCAGTGGTTCCCCATGTCGTGTCCACTCAAAATGAGAAAGGTAAAAATCTTCAAACCACTTAAAATTCTGCTTAACGAAATGTTATATGCAACTGATCGTATTATGCAAGGGAATGTTTGAGGAAAACGAAGTTGAACGCATTGCTGGTCAAGGAGGAGAACAATAGTGAAGTAGCAATTATCAATCTATTGGTGATGGAAAAGATAGATCTTTGATGAGTAAATAAGATGACTGCACATCAAAGGGAGTCAAGAGGGGCTCGTATAAGTTTCATTCGGTGGTGATAAGGGGATACAAATAAATTTGTAGTCCCATCTTTGATTTTTTTTTATCAATAGCAAAGAGGTTTTCTATCTATTGAAGTTTACAAATTGGTAATAGGGGCTGCCACCACAAAATCTTTACTAAACGGCATGTAAGGGTGTGTCATTTGAGTATACATTTACCTAACATGTTTTAATGGACTTTTGTAGGATAAAAGGTGATTAATAGGCCAACTTTGGGAGTAAGTAGCCAAGGCTAAACATGTTGGACAGATTTTTTTTAGTGGGGGAGGTTAGTAAGACCTGTTTTTTGATGCTTGATAAACATCACTATTGTACAACTTTGGCAACACAATGGTGACGTGTTTTAGCAAGTTTTAAGGATAGGTAGTGACAAATCATATATTATATAGGCTAGAATTATTTAAAGTACATTGGAAAAGGGAATTGTGTTAACGAACAGACTTAAGTTTTGATTGGCTACCTAGAGATGTGGTTAGTGCTACAACGCAACATGGTGTGTTGGATTTAATTGCATGGATTCAACATACATGGACACTACTGAAGTATTATGTCATTCAATTATTGGAATGTTCCATTTAATCTGTCTCAACCACTTGTAATTATCTCAACTGTTTAATGTCTTATCTTATAAGTAGTTAACGCTTGACTGATATAATAAATATGTTGTAAATCCATTAGACATGTGGGCGTGTTATGTTTTCATCTTTTCCACAAATTAAAGTCCTTTATGATGGTTTCGTACTAAAGATGACATTTTAAGAGACTAAAGTCTATAATCTTTGAAAGATGAGAAGTACACTAAATCTTTCGTAACAGTAAGTAAATTAGGTGTGAAATTCATATCTCCAATGTCATAATAAAAAGGTAATTAAAATATTTTCAATTTAAATCTAAAAATAATTTTAATCTGGTAATAATAAAATTTTCAATTCTACAATAAGAAAAACATTTCTTTAAAAAAAATATTTGAATATTACCTAGATTTAATCAAAGTAGGAGTTAATATTGTCTGATGTCAACTTTTGGCAAGTATATTATCTAACCTAATTTTAAAAGACATGATGATCATATACCAACTTTTATTGTTTGTTTTGTGTATCTTTAAGAAAGCTCTATTTGTAGGTTTCAAATACCATATGTTAATATATATAATACCACAACTCCAAACATTCAATACAACTCCTATGAATAAAAAATAACATCACTCATAAAAAATAAGTAATACTTTCACTTTATAATAAGAATAACATGTTTAAGGATAACGAACACTATGCATCAACACATACGATACTATAACTCCAAGCAATCAATACAACTCCTATAAACAAAAAAATACCATTGCTCACAACATATAAGTAATTCATTCACTTTATTATGGGAATAAAAGTTTGACTATGATGAATAAATGCCTCAGAGTAATATTTGAATGTATAGCCAACAAACAATCCATAGTCAACTCAAATTATCTCTAACTAATAACAAAACTACTGCATTTTTTCATTATCAACTAACAAAAACACATTTAAACAACAAATAAACCAACAATTCAATTAAAAAACGCATACCAAACAAAACCCACGCACCCACCGTCAGTCATACATATAAGCATCTAACACCTTTGTTTTTTGGAGACAAAATAAACCCAATAGAGTTGTTACCTGAAAATGATGCACGTTGGACCAAAAACGAAGCAAAAATTAAGGGTGGAAGTAACCAAAATGAGAGAATTGGTGACGCAAAATGGAGAAGAGAGAAAAATTTTAAAGAGAGGGAGAATGGGGGGAGTTTTCAGGTTGTAAACGATGATGATAAAACGACGTCATTTGGATTAAAACCAAACGATGTCATTTTCTTTTGTGAAAAATTTGACAGTCATCAATGAAAATATGCTTCTGTCGGTAATTTACTGACAGAAATATGGTCCTGTCAGTATTCAAGTTGCTAATTTTCGCCGCCAGCTATTATCACCTAATTTTGCGACAGACTCTTGTGTTCTATCGCTATAATACAGTGGAAAACTTGTAAGAATATTTTCCCTCCACGTTTACTGACGAATTTTTGTTCCATCAGTAAATCTGTCAACTTTACCTATAGGAAGTCAATTTCTATCACAAATTAGTGACGGAATATGTTCCACCAGTAATTTTTTGTTAGTAATTTGTTATTTTCTTGTAGTGACTCTTTTTGGTTTCAATGTATTGTCATCAATTGTATGAGTGATCCCTTCAGATTAGTATATACTTCATGCGGTTTGTGTATGAGAGCTCGAGTTTGAGTTGTGAAACTTGTTTTTATATTCATCATAGTTGATGTACACAATTGTGAGTGAATGTTGGTTTTTGCACTTGATAATATATTAGGTGTTACTTTTGTTTCACTAGCTTTGATGACTTTCATGCTACTTAACCCAAATACATCTCACCTTACCTTTTCCCAAATTACAACCTTAAAAAGTCCTTTGATCCATGATTTTGCATGTGAATTTTAGTGGTGGAGAAATGAAATGATATGCAAAGTTGTGGAATGACATGATCATGAATGGTGTTGAGTGTACCTATGAATATATTTTAGTTAAACACATTTTTTAATTCTACTATTAGATTGCTTAGTTTTTAAAGGTATTGAATGTTGGTTGATCATGAGTAAAAGCTTAGAATGTTAAGTTCTTACTATGATTTTTGAAAGTTATTCATCTTTGTTTATGATTATGTATTCTTGGAACATATGTGAAATGAGTCAATGTTTTTTGGGTCTATGAGCTTAACTTTGATGTTTTGCTTGAGGACGGCCAAAAGCTAAGTGTGGGGGAAATTGATATGTGTTTAATTGATTGTTTAATTATTTCATAACATTTAGCGATTAATGACATGAAATTGCTTAAGATTCTCACTTTAACTCATATGTGATTTTAGGCACAAATTGGACGTAAAAAAAGTTAAAGTGAGTCGAAAGCATGATTTTTGGGTCATTTTCTAAAGACTAACACTCACTTGTTTTCATGGAGCAAGAAGAAGAAAATTAAAAGATAAGAAGACAAAAAAATTGAAAACACAAAGAAGATTCTCATAGCACGTGCATGAAATTTGCATGCAATTACGTGAAACAGCAGCTGATAATAGGTTTTCAATATGAAAAAGCTTTAATAATGGGTCATTCGCGTAGTACCTAAGGTGTTGATCTCACGAGGGCTACTTAATCCTAAAATCTAAGGCTAAAAATAATTCACAATAATTCAAAATGAACAAAACTAAAGCAAGAATTTATTTCAATTATGCAATCAATTCCAAGAATCAAATTCGAAAATATAAACAAAATAACAATTGCAACACCCAATCAAGAATCAACCTAAGAACTACCAATTGAGAGAAAGGGAAATTTTATCTGACTTTAATGAAAACCTAACTGATTATGAATTTCTGGATTATCTGTTCTAGATGATCCTAGGGTTGATTACTCTCTCTAGAGTTATAACCATTAACCCTAATTTATAAACGCTAATCAGATTACGGGAATTGTAACTTCTCGATTAACAATCTATCCAAAACCTAAATTAGATCTGAAGTTGTTCAAAAACTACCGAAAACCTATGCAAGATCTCTCTTCACACAAATTTACCGATTTGATTTAACTCTTGTTCTAGCCAATTTAATGATTTTTCACTTTATTCACCCTCTCAGTTTATCACCAAATTATGTAAGTGCAGAAATTAAATCACAAGAAATCCAATAAAAACACAACAATCAAATTCCATTAATATCAAAGATAAAATAACTCGAAGGTGAGTTTAGACAATTCTCAACATTCAACAATTCTATCATCAATGGCTATTCCAAATTCTTAAACTAAACCAGAAATAGAATCGTAATAGATGACGAAGGCAGCAATGACAGGAAACCTCCCGTTCTAAGAAGTACTTCACGTAGGCTTCTTCTCCATGCCTCTCTTCCTTCTTTTCTTTCTCAATCTCTTGATGCACTCTCTAGGGTTTCTAAATTATGGATGATGCAAAAGCTCCCTTCTCTATGTTCTTCTTGGTTTTTAAATACCTTTTATTTTCTAAGCAGCCCTAGTTTTTCGGGATCAAAAGGGTACGAAAAATTCCTCAAAACATGAAGTTTTCACTTGTTTGTGCGTCTGCCCGATACAGGTCACCATTGTCATCCTGCATGCCATGATCGTGGGCCACATCCAACCTTTCTGTCACGATTGTGGGCAGTATCTTAGGTTTCTGTCATGATCATGGCCCATATGCCACGATCGTAGGCTGGCTTTAATACTTCTGTCACAATCGTGACCTATTATGCCGCGATCGTAGGTCATTGTTTTGACTTAAATGTCTTCGAAACTTCTCCGTTCTTCGACGTTGACCTTAAAATACTAACAAACACATCAAGTTACCTAAAAAACATAATATTTAAGCTCAAAGACTTATATTAATCCACAAAAACACTTAAATATATAAACTAATACAATTCTAACCTAAACACATACGAAACACTCAAATTAACACTTAATACATAACAAACTAAACCCTAAAACATGAAGCATTTCACACTTATCAACATTCCCACACTTAAACTTTTGCTTGTTCTCAATCAAACAAAATAACAAACACACGACACACAATGTAATAATGAGACAATGGCTTCAACTTCATGAAATAAATTTAACTTTAATCACAATCATTCAAATTATATCAAATCATTAACATGTAAAATTTGCGTCTAGGCGCTTTGAACTAAATATACAAATTAAAGCGGATCCAAATGTTAGTTTATTTACCCTTTTCAATTGCACACACTCATTAATAATTCTTTGGTCATTTAGACTTTATAACTACTCTTAACTACGTTTTCATGAAAAGTCAAGCTATTAAAAGTTCATTAGGTTTTTTATTAGAAAACACACTTTCTTTATATTTATTGAACATGGACTTAGTCTTGTTATGCCGAGGCAAACATTGGTAATGAATGTCGATTTGGTTACTTGACTAAGTCATGTTTTTTATTAAACTTCTTGGTTGGAACGTCATTATAGCTTTTGATGCAGAGGCACACATTTGTGATGCGTGTCGATCTGGTTACTCAGCTATATCACGTTCTCAACTAGCTACTAGCTCTATTCATAACCCGAAGGCTAGCGGAATAGTTATTTATTTAACAAACATGATTGTTTTATAAATCCTACCTTGTTGTTTTAGCTACTCGTTTCCATGAAAAATATTAGTAAAGCTACTTAAGTTAAAAGGCCTCAGATTATGAATGAATATGACAATTTAGAAGGTGAAAAACTCATACTAAATCCTAATTAAGCTGTATCTTAACAGCCCAAACCACCTGTCCACAGCTATTGTCTACTTTGGGTTGCCCATCAGACTGAAGCCCTCACAGTTTTGCTCTTCTCACACCTGAGAAACGCGTCTATGGGGAAGAGGTATCTATACCCTTATATGGCATACTTCGTTCTCCTCTCTAACTGATGTGAGATCTCACACGTATATTTATCAAAAGATCCCAATTCACTAATTTTGTGAGCTAATGATTCTTCATAACCTGATAGACTATGTTCAAAATTAAATCAATTCTAATCCATCTAAGCCATTGACACATTCAAAAAATTCACAAAATGCAACCTAACAATTATCATACAATATGCAAAATCACATTCAAAGTAAAGCACATAACCCTCCCCACACTTGAACAACATATTATCCTCAATGTGAGAAGCGAACAAACAAGCACATAAGAAAAGAAGAAACATAAATTAAAGTAAAACAGAAAATAAAAATTAGAGTTAGACAAGATCTCATGGAGATGGAGGTGGCAATTGAACGCCATGAGAGTCAACACAAATTACTAACGTTTTATTAAAAACTCAAAACAAATCTAACTATCCCTAAAAAATTTAATCAACTTCTAAACTTACTAATTTATGGTCTTTAGCTTGACCTTGCATCCATGGAGGCATCTTAATTATTCGAACATAAGGAAATCACTTATTTGTCCTTAGGAATTGCTCCTCTGAGATATAGCTTGCAACGATGCTCGTTGACCTTAAAAGTCTCCTTGTTAGCGTTTTCCAATTTGAGGGCTCTGCGATCGAAAACTTGAATGACCGTAAATGATCCACTCCATCTAGATTTTGACTTTCTTATAAATAACCTTAACCTTTAATTATATAGTAGAACAGTGTCTCCCACTTTAAATTCCTTTTGTTGAAGATGAGCATCGTGCCATTTCTTTACCTTTTCCTTGTAGAGTTTGGCATTTTTGTACGCATTAAAACGAAACTCTTCAAGTTCATCCAATTGTAGAAGTCTCTTTTTGCCAGCTTGTTTCCAATCAAAATTTAATGTTTTAATCACCCAATATGCTCGATGTTCTAATTCAATTAGCGAATGACAAGCTTTCCCGTACACAAGCCTATAAGGAGTTGTTCCAATAGGTGTTTTGAAAGTTGTCCTATAGGCCCATAAGGCATCGTCTAGCTTTGTTGCCTAATCCTTCCTAGAGTTGTTCACCGTCTTTTCCAAAATTTGTTTCAGCTCCTAGTTGATAACTTCCACTTAGCCACTAGTTTACGGATGGTAAGGTGTAGCAACTCAGTGGTGCACTCTATATCTTTTTAAGAGGGCAACAAAAGATCTATTGCAAAAATGTGTGCCTCCATCATTTATTATCGTATGTGGCACTCCAAACTAGTTAAATAACCATTTAATGAACTTTTGCACTGCCTTCCTATCATTGGTCAGAGATGCTACCGCTTCGGCCGAACATGAAACATAATCAACTCCCACTAGAATATACATTTTTCCCATTGAAGATGAAAAACGACCCATAAAATCAATGCCTTATACATCGAAGACTTCCACTTCTAAAATGTTGGATAAAGGCATATCATCTCTTTTAGATACATTACCTATTCTTTGGCATCGATCACATTGTGCTACGAAGGTTTGAGCATCCTTAAACAACTATGGCCAATAAAATCCACTCACAAGTATCTGAGCCCCGATTTTATTGGCTTCATAATGCCTAGCATATCGACCTTTATGATATTGCTTTAGGATGTCTAACATTTCCTCCTCTGGAACACATCGTCACATTAACCTATCTGTGCATGCTCTATATAAAATTGGCTCATCCCATATATATCAGTTACAATCATGCAAGAACTTCTTCCTTTGTTTGTAAGATAAATCTAACAAAAGTTTACCACTGATAATATAATTTGTAATATCGGCAAACCATGGTATAATTGGACTCTCATGTAGCATCAAAGTTTCATCAAGGAAATTTTCATTAATATCATTACTTGGCTTGCATTCTCCTCCTTCAAATCTAGATAAGTGGTCTATAACCATATTTTCTGCTCCCTTTTTATCTCTCACCTCTATATCAAATTCTTGTAAAAGTAACGCCCATCAAATGAGCCTAAGTTTTGCATCTTTTTTATTGAAAAGGTATTTTAATGTCGCGTGATCGATGAATAGGATTACCTTTGAACCCAAAAGGTATTGTCAAAACTTATCACACGCGAACACTACTGCGAGTAGTTCCTTTTCTGTAGTGGTGTAATTTAGCTGAGGTCTTTCAAGAGTCTTACTGGTATAGTAATCGCATGCAACTTCTTATCTTTCCTTTGGCCCAATACACAACCTATGGCTTGGTCACTTACATCACACACAACTTCTAACGAAAAAATCTAGTCCTGTGGTGATAAAATTAGTTCAGATATTAATGCCTCTGTTAGTATGTTGAATGCAGACATACACTTGTCATCAAACAAGAAAGCCACATCCTTGACTAAAAGGTTTGTCAAAGGTCTTGTAATTTGCGAAAAGTCTTTGATGAATCGACAGTAAAATCCTACATGACCTAATAATCCTCGCACACCTTTTACAATGCTTGGCAGTGGAAGTTTCTCTATCACTTCTATTTTTGCTCTATCGACTTCGAATACTTGATTTGAGATTTTATGCCATAGAACTATTCCCTTTTGCACCATAAAATGGCATTTCTCCCAATTCAGCATCAAGTGTGACTCTTCACATCTTTGAAGAACTCTGTCCAAATTAGTTAAACACATTTCAAAAGAATCTCAAATACTATAAAATCGTCCATGAACACCTCCATTATATCTTCTAATATGTCAGTGAAGATAGACATCATACATCTCTGAAATGTAATCGGACATTGCAAAGTCTGAAAGGCATCTGTCTATACATGAAGGTACCATAGTGAATGTAGTCTTTTCCTGATCATCAGGGTAGATGAAAATCTGATTATTTCCCAAATATCCATCTAAGAAGCAATAAAAAGAATGACCAGCTACCCTTTTTATCGTCTAGTCTATGAACCAAAGAGGAAAATGATCTTTCTTAGTCACTAAGTTAAGTTTGCGATAAACTATGCATACTCTCCATCCTTTGATTGTTCTTGTTTAAATTACTTATCCACTATCACTTTTTATCACCATCATTCCACCTTTCTTAGGTACACATTGTACTGGGCAGACCTATTCACTATCGAAGATGGGATAAATTATCCCTGCATCTAAGAGTTTTATGATTTCCTTCTTGACCATCTCCTTCATAATAGGATTCAACCTCCGTTGATGCTCCCTCACTATTCTACATCCTTCCTCTAGGTTTATTCGATGCATGCAAACATGTAGGCTTATACCTCGAATATCAGTAATCTGCCATCTAATGACCTTCATTTGCTTCCTAACAATTTCTACCACCTTACTTTCTTGTTTCTCATTCAATTGATTGGAGATTGTTATTGGTAACATTTGACCTTCACCTAGAAAGGTATATCTGAGATGTGCAGGTAAATGTTTAAGCTCTAATATCGGTGGTTTTCTGTAGATGGTGGTATGGGTGCTTCAGTTCGAGATAATTTATCTTGATAGATTTGAACTTCTGACTACTCCATCTCATCATCTCCTTTAGATTCAGGGTTCTGATATCCATTATCTACCTCTACCTCAACTTGTTCTTGCAAATTTTGATCCATAATTTCAATCTTCATATATATGATACTCATTATTGGATTCTTTAAGACCTTATTCATATTGAATTTGATCTAATCCTCACTTATTCAAAGTGTTAATTTCCTTTCGTGAACATCAATTATGGCGTTCTCTGTATTAATAAATGGTCGACCTAGGAGTATACAGTTCTTATCTTCTTCAAAGTCCATAACCTCAAAATCTACAGGAATAATGAACTTGTCTACTTGCATAAGAACTTCTTCCACTATTCCAAATGGTCTTTTAATGGATTGACCAGCCAACTGAATTAACATTGATGTTGGCTTGACTTCCCCAGCCCCAACTTCCTGAATATCTACAAAGGCATAAGATTAATGCTAGCTCCCAAATCACACAAACACTTTGCAAATTCAAACTCACCAACCACATATGGTATTGTGAAACTCTTTAGATCTTTCAATTTAGATGGTATTTGACTAGTGACTATGGAACTGCAGGTGCCTGTTAGAGCTACTGTCTAATTATCTTCCCAAGTATGCTTTTTTGATAATATGTCCTTTAAAAATTTTGCATATTTAGGCATGTGTTGCAATGCCTCTACAAAGGATAGATTTATCTATAGCGTCTTTAAAATCTCAATGAACTTTGAAAATTGTGCATCTAACTTCTTCTTTTGTAATCATTGAGGAAAAGGGATTTTGGGTTAATATGGTGGAGGAGTAATATAAGGAGGATATTCGTTCATGCCCATTTCTTTCTCCTTTTCTTGATTTTTCTCAATAGGATGGGCGGGCTCCTCTATTGTCCTTGTGGGTGGTTCAAGTTCCTTCCCGCTTCTAAGTGTAATAGGCTTTAGTTGCTCTTTTGGTTTTATTCCTGAAGTGCTAGGAAGATTTCCCAAATTTTGCATAGAGAAGGCACTTGACAATTGATTTACTTTGGCCTCTAGATTATAGATTGAAGAAGCATGGTTCTTAGTGACTTGTTGAAATTTGCCTTCCATCTTCTTTTATGTATCGTCTAGAGTTCCAAGCTTATCTAAAATTCTATCCAACTTGGATTCCATTGAATTTGGTTTATCTTGATGGAAGCTTGCTTGTCCTTGTGGCTTGAACTGTCCTCCAACATTATTTGTCCAAGAGAAGTTAAGGCGATTCTTCCATCCAAGGTTATAGATATTGGAGTAGGGATTGTTGCCCCCTCCCAGTCCATACTAGGCTCCCATAAAATTCACTTGCTCCAAATCGCTTTCCTTCATCAAGTAACAGTCCACGATATCATGGTCCAATTGTCCACAAAGTTCACACTTTAGTTATAAGGCTTTCACCGGGGCTGAAGACAAAGCCTTCATGTTGTTAGAGTCGTTGCGTCAAGTTATCAATTTTTTCTTACATTTTCGTCATTTGATCGATAGCCACAATTCTTTTTTTCTCTCCGAATGAAGTAGTCTGTCTACTCCGCTCGTTCATCCATAGGTAGTTATTACTTGCCATCTCCTCTATCAACTCTTCTACTTCATCAATTGTATTCCTCATTAGTGATTCTCCTGAAGCTGCATCAATCGTGCCTCTTTTCGGTGGGTTTACTCCGTTATAGAATGTTTGCAACAACAATTCCTCAAGTAGGTTATGGCGTGGGCACTTCTGTTGTAAATCCTCGTATCTTTCCCCCGTTTTGTAGATTGATTCCCATCACCTTGCTAGAAGTTGGTAATTTCCTTGATGATCTTAGTGGTCTTAGTTAAAGGGAAATACTTATCTAAGAAAGCACAAACTAGCTAATCCCATATCGTGAAATTGACTAGGTTAAGGAAATGGTACCAAACCTTTGCTTTATCTCTAAGGGTAAAAAGGAAAAGTCTAATTCATACCGCATCATTCGACACCTGATGGCATTGGAAGGTATCACAGATGTCAAGAAAGTTCACTATATATGCATTGGCATCTTCGTTTGCGAGTCCATAAAACTGCACATTCTGTTGAAGCGTGTTTAGAAGGGCTGGTTTTAATTCAAATGAGGCTGCTTGAATGGTTGGCCTAGCTACTCCTTGGTTAGTTACATTGATCTTGGTCTCATGAAATCCATAAGAGTCCTTGTTGATGTCCTTGGTTCACTCCATAGTTTATATTCTACTAAAACTCCTAGGCCATTTTTGATTTCATGATTTCCTCTTCTTTTTCACTTCGAGCTTTCCTAATGGTTCGTTTTAATTGAGTGATATCTAAATCTAAAGTTTAAGCTGCATGACACAAACCTCTCGTAACTCTTGTGTTCATGCAAGAGCACGATTTCTGAAATAGAAAAGAAAGAACGAAAAAAAATTAAAAACTAAACTAATTGCCTTAAACTATAGAACTAAACTAATCACCTCCGTGATAACGACGTCAAAAACTTGATCACAGGTTTCCGATATGAAAAAACTTTAATAATTTAACTTCAATATTTTGCAAACACACTAGTCGTTCGTGTAGTACGTAAGGTGTCGATCCCACAAGGAGGGTTAACTTAATCCTAAAATCTAAGGCCAAAAATATTTCGCAATAATTCAAAAATGAACAAAACTAAAGCAAGATTTTATTTTAATCACGCAATCAATTCCAAGAATCAAATAAAAAATATATAAGTAAAATAGCAATTGTAACAACGATCAAGAATCAACCTAAGAACTATCAATTGAAAGAAAGGGGAATTTTATCTTACTTTAATGACAAACCTAACTGATTATGAATTACTAAATTACCCATTCTAGACGATTCTATGGTTGATTACTCTCTCTCCAGTTATAACTATTAACCATAATCAGATTATGGGAATTGCAACCTCTCAATTAACAATCTATCTAAAACCTAAACTAGATTTGAAGTTGTCCAAAAACTACCGAAAACCTATACAAGATCTCTCTTAACACAAATTTATTGGTTTGATTTGACTCTTATTCTAATGAATTACCTAACTCTCGTTAGCCCAATTTAATGATTTTTCATTTGGTTCACCTCTCAGTTTATCATCGAATTATGAAAGTGCAAAAATCAAATTACAAGAAATCCAATAAAAACACAACAATCAAATTTTGTTAATATTAAAGATAAAATAACCAGAAGGTAAGTTTAGACAATCCTCAACATTCAACAATTCTAACATCAACGGCTATCTTAAATTCTATACAATCATAAAATTGAAACTAAACTGAAAATAGAATCGGAATGGATGACGGAGGCAGCAACTGTAGGAAACCTCTTATTCCGAGAAGTACTTCGAGTAGGCTTCTTCTCCACGTCTCTCTTCCTTCTTTTCTTTCTCAATATATTGATGCACTCTCTAAGGTTTCTGAATTATGGCTGATGCAAAAGCTCCCTTCTTTATGTTCTTCTTGTTCTTTAAATACCTTTTGTATTCTGAGTAGCCCTAGAGTTTTTTGAGGTCAGAAAGGTTCAAACAATCCCTCGAAACTTAAAGTTTTCACTTATTTAAGCGTCTACCTGACACATGCCACGATCATGGGCCACATCCAACCTTTCTGTCATGATTTTGGGCAGTATCTTAGGCTTCTGTCATGATCGTGGCCCATATGCCACGATCGTGGGCTAGCTCTAATGCTTCTATCATGATTGTCACCTATTATGCCACGATTGTGGGTCGTTGTTTCGGCCTAAATGTCTCTAAAACTTCTCCGTTCTTCGATGTTGACCCTAAAACACTAAAAACTACATCAAAGTACCTAAAATCATAATATTTAAGCTGAAAGACTTATAATAACCCACAAAAATACTTAAACCCACAAAAATACTTAAACACACAAATTAATACAATTCTAAGCTAAACACATACTAAACACTCAAATTAATACTTAATACATAACAAGCTAGACCCTAAAACATGAAGCAATTCACACTTATCAGCAACCCATGCAATGTGTTTTATGGGAATTAAATGAAGACAAGAGGCTATTGAAAGAAGAAGCAAAATGCAGACACATGGAAGCAATAAATGACCAAAACGACTCATGCAGTAGCTGGAACCATGAAGCAAAATAACAACATAGACACACGGACAAGCAACAAGGAGAAAACACAGCGCAACAGATGGGGAGCAAGCATGTCAAAATGTAGTCCACACCAAAAGAAACGTAGACATGGTTTGCATTTCATGCAGACAATGTCTAACGCAAACAATGTCTATGTAAACACAAACGGCGTCTGCGTTTCATATAAACGTTATGCATGAAATGCAGACGTTTGGCTAAGTTTTTAAGGCTTTCTAGAAAAATCAAAGTGAAGGGGAGGGTGGACTGAAAACTAATTAGAAAAGGGAGGTGCGGAAGAGAGAAAAGAAGATAGAAAAAAGGGAGGCATTATAGTAAGGGTTTCGAATGGGTTGTTCAATGAGGCTGAAGTATTTTTTTCAGAGAGACTTATGAAGGGCTAGACATCTCGACACCCATTCAGAGGTGACATCGACATCGGCGACTTAGGTTTAAGTGTATTGTATTATTTTTATTGTTTCTTTCTCTCATTAGAAATTGATTGTGTTATCCTATGTAATTGATTTGGATTTTGTGTATAGATTATCATATTCTCATTATTGTTCGGTTATTTGTGTATAAACCTTTTAGGTATTGTAAAAAAATGATTTTAATGAGTTATTGAATTGTTTATTTGCAAACCCATTGCTAGAATTTCGATATAATCTGAAATTGTTATGTTGAAATTCATGTGTAGCTACTAACAATTTATAATCATTAGGGATAGCATAACTCAGGTTAAATAACACATCGTATATGATTATTGCCTTAATTAATCAATTTTTCTAATTCGTAATGCTACTACCTAATTGAATCTAGAGATCATACTTTAGGTTATTCAATAGTTAAGTTTAATTAACGATCGTATCTTGATTAAACAGTCCCTAAAGGAAAATTCGGATTAATTATTAACCCACAATTAATAGTTGCTAGGAGAGGTTTGAGAACAAAAAATCAAGGAAATATGTTTAATTAGGGTATAGGCCGAGATTGAACCAAATAATCGGGTCCCTACCGAATTCCCCACTTTTGTCTTTTTTTACATGTTTTCTTTACATTGCTTTTGTTAGTTTTTTTAGCTTTATTTTATTTTCTTATTTCTAAAACCAAAACCCCTTAAACCTAAACACCGACGAATTTCATTCCAAAAACTTTACACACACTCTCTGTGGGATCGAGCTAGACTCAACACTGCTATAATAGTAGTTTAGTTTATTTTGACTAGCATTACGATGAGCTGTCAAGTAGTTTATCTAAGTTTCTGCAAAAAGTTTGTATGTATAGGATCAAAGGAGACTTATCCTTAACATAACTGGCAAGAATACAAAATTGGATAATTGACACTATCCTTTTATGCCATGTTGGTTAAATTAACATA
>JAOTJB010313755.1:0-15482 GCA_027123815.1 Erythroxylum minutifolium | reverse complement strand
TTAAATTAGGGATCATCAATTAGGGTTAAGAATTATAACTCGAGAGAGAGTAATTCACCCTAGGATCGTCTAGGCCTTTGAGTCGAAAATTACATAATTGCTTAGATTTTCTTTTGTTTCGAATTAAATCCCCCTTTCTCTCACTTGGCTATTTCTAGGTTGATTTTGGATTATTGTGTGAGTTGCTATTTTTTGACTTTTCTGCACTTTAAATTCTCATATTTGATTATTGATTGATTTAATTTCTGAATTAGTTAATTGTTAGAATTATTGTAGTTTAGGTCGACCTTAGATTTAGGACTAGTTAGCCTTCCTCGTGGGATCGATACCTTAGGTACTACGTGAACGACCTGTCACTTGCAGAATTTACCAAGGTTAAAAAAATAGTAAAACTTAGCAAATACCACTTAACTTAGATCAAACTTTGTTTAAGAAACGAAATTGTGTAATAGAAATAATATGAAAAATTAAACTGAAATTGAAAGACTAATAATGAACAATAAACAATACCAAAGTATAGAAAATTAGAACTCAAGAATCTAAAGACTATAAATTACTTTTTCCTTATTTTGTCTCCCTTTTATTTTATTAATCGAATTGTGTCTCACCTAAGATTTTTTAATGTATTAATTACGCTCTCTCAAGGTTTAATTAATTTTTCCAACCAAATTAAATGGAATCAATTGAATGATCTCTCAACCTACTCAATCACTCCACTAAGTTCACTAATTATTAAACTATCCTATAGGTGATCAATTGAATTAACCGAGATCTATCTTCTAACTAATCAATTAACTTAATGATTGCAAGTCTATAGGTTGCCAACTCTCGTTGTAGAATCCTACATAAATAATCTTACTCACTCTCTCGATTTATTACAAGATAGAAATAAAATCAACAATCATGAAAGACACTTTCATTCAATTCAATAAAATAAGAGTTTAACAAAAATAGTTCAAAAGCAATCCCTAAAACGAAATTAACCAATCATGGTCTCCATAACATCATTAAAACATAAATAATCCATCTTACAAAGATTAGAGGAAAGAAAAACACAAAAAATTGAATAAAGGAAACTTTTGCTCTTCTTTACCAAACGTTGGAATTTTTGATGTTGATGTGCTATTTTCCCCAATCTAGATGATAATCCTTTAATCTTTACCTTCCTCAAGGCTCAAAACTTGTATTCTTCACTCAAAGAGGCTCTTTCTACATAATGGATTCATCCCCCTTAAACATTGAGGCTTAACCCTCTTTTAGAAGTCCAAAAATCCTAAGTTTCATGAAGCCCCATATAATATCTTGGATTATAATTCCCACAATCGTGGGAATTATCAACAAAGAGTCTCCTCTTCTCTTCTCTTATCCTCTTTGATCTTTAGCTCAATCTCTAAGTTGCTTAATCTTCCTTCATACGTAAAAATAATCAATTCTTACCCTAAATTAACATCAACCATAAAAGAACAACAATAGAAATCAAACTAAATGAAAACATACAAAATGAATCCTAAACTACAACAATAATCAACAATTATACAAGAAAATACATGCCAACTACTTATAAAAACATAGCCTAATGCACAACTACCAACTGCTAAAAATTGCCTTAATCATATTGTGGACATGCAAAGTTACATGTAAAGACATTTATTTTGTTGCTTTTAATTACCTTTTCTTCTGGACGGAAATTGTTATGAAAAGTACTATAATACTTTGCTACAAAGCTTTAGCATCTTTTCAAGTGACCGTCATTCATTTTACATAAAGGTAAAGATTACAATGGTGGACTCATAATCTATTGTTCTTCATTTGTGAGTTTATTGTATTTCAAGTTTGGTATAACCTTATTAATGGCCTTAGAGAAGTTTCAAATTGACTTATTGGTAGATTAAAATTGAAAATCATAGCCTAAAATACTTTTGGACAAAAGTTTAAGATAAGAAGAATAAGCTAAGACTTTTAACAAAGAGGACATGTTGAAGAATTATAACAATGATATTCTTGAAATTAAGTACTTAAAATTTCAAAAAAAAGGTTGTGTTAAAGAAAAATCTTAGAAAAAGGAGTAACTAGTTAGGAGAATCTTAAAGAAAATGTTCCTTATTTTTCTTTTACTTATGACATAAAAGCACTAGTTCTCCTAAATTTGTTAATATATCTTATTTAATGATATTTCTAAGATAAAAAAGTGTTAAGTCACTAACGGCACCTAGGGGGAGAGAATTGGGTGTTTTAAAAAATTCAATATCTTTTCTAATTAATGTGTTTAATTAACAACAATTAATGTAAATGAAGAGGAAATTGTTTATTATACATCAATTAAAAAATTGAACAATAAACTAAAAAGGATAAGGAAGAGAGAACATAGACTAATTTATAGTAGTTCAACAAATAACCCTTACCTACCTTCACTCCTAAAACTCTTCTAAGAATTCCATTATACTTCTTCTTTCATGATCAAGAATAACCTTTGTACAATCTTTCTTTGTGAAAAGGAACCCTTCTTAGAATCTTCTTCTAAAGTGAAGAAAAATCTCAATCTTATTTGAAACCCTCCTAAGTACAATAATATATTCGGTAAACCAAATATTACAATTTAAAGTTCCAAACTTATTCACTTAATAACTTCAAAATGGCCCGTTCATGTAAATATGACAAAATGATGTTCAAATAATTGAAAAAAATCTTTGAATTGTGTATATACAACAACCCAAAACCTTTTTGATGCTAAAACCAATAAGAAATAAGAACCAGCTATTCCAGCAACTAGTCGACGAAGTGGAGCTAAGCTTTTTATGAAAGAAGGAGCTAAGACTTTTGGGAAAGGAGGTGGAACTTCATATCAAACCACTCATATCATTACAACAGTAGAATAGTGGTAGTCTTCATCCCCTCTCTAGTTTAAATTGCTAAAATTTTAAAATCAGATAAGATGATCCATATCAAATGCCAATCTCACTTAATCTCGGGTGTTTTTTAACTTTCCATTATCTATGGTTCTAATTTTAATTTCGTGAGAAACTCTATATAGAAAGACCTGTAATTTGTAGGAAAAAAAATTCAAGATCTTTGGTTACTGATAGGAGATCTCAATTGCATACTAAATGCTAATAAAGTAGAGGGTCAAAGAGTGAGCAAAAACAGCTTGGGAATAAAACTTGAAGTAACATATATGACCATCACAGGTTCTTATTTCTCATTGAAAAAAAGCAATCAGGGACTTACTTTATAAGGAAAAAAATTAACAAAGCCTTAATCAACAAAGAATGGTTACTCAAATTCCCCTTAAGCTTTGCATAATATAGTCCTCCATTATGTTTAGATCAATAGAAGTTAAAGCTCTAACTACACTCTAACCTATCCAAACACCATTTAAATTTTATAACTTTATATTTTTTGTTAAAAGATTCATGGAATTGGTGAGAGAAACCATAAACACTCCAATCAAGGATTGTAGGGCATTTCAACTAATGACTAAAGTCAGGATTTTGAAGAATAAACTTAGGATGTTGAAGGAAAAGAGAATCCCATAAATTTAAGCATAAGCGAAGGCAACCAAGGCTTTGCTTGTAACTTGTTAAGAGGACCTTTATAAAAATAATCAAATATTAGGCTAAAATAACAAAAGCAACAGGCCCTAAAAAAATACACACAAGCTCTACTAGCATATAACTCCTATCTAAGGCAGATGGTATGAATTTCCTAGTTGAAAGAGGGGGTATAACTGGATTCTTTTTCAAAACCATTTTATTCCATAAAAATAAGAACAAAATTAATGTAGTCAGAGATGACCAAGGCAACATTCAAGAGGACCAAAGCATACTCAAATCTATAACCTGTAACTATATCAAAAAACTTATGGGTACTAGAGACTAATGCCAATCCTTAATTGAACCAATGCATCAATACATCACACCTCAGATTAATCATCACACTTGCAAAATGCTAAATATAGAAGTTACAACTAAAAAAATGAAAATTACCTTATTCAATCCAATGCCAAACAAAGCATCGGGGCTTGATGGCTTTAATGCAGCTTTGTTTTAGTATAATAAAAGCTTTATAGGTAGTTGCGTAATTGATTGTGTGAAAGAATTATTCAAAAATAGAAAATTGTTAAAAGAAATAAATAAAACATTTATATGCCTAATTCTTAAGAAGCAAGCCCTCGACACCTTGCAAAAATATTGACCTATATCTTATTGTAACATAACATACAAAATCATTGGCAAAATTGTTGCATCTAGGCTCAAAAAGGCCTAATCCCTTTAATTAATTCTTTCCAAGGAGCATTCATCAGTGACAGAGATATTGGAGACAACCTCCTCCTAGTATAGGAACTATTTAAAGATTACACAATCAGTCCATCTATTAGGAGCATTGGACTAGCAGTTCATTCTCAATTCTATGGAACCATTTTGTATTTTCCAAGAAATTCATATCCTGGATTGAATCTTGTATCACAATTACCACCTTCTGTGCTCTAATTATTAGAGAACCAACATGTCTTTTCTATAATGTAAGAGGCATTGATAAATGCTTATTTGACTATAATCATACATGCACATTTAATGAGTTTTGCTTTTTATTTTACATTTTTGTAGTATTTTTGGTTCTTAATTTGCTTCAATTGCATTTGTAGGTAATAATTCCATTCTTGGACCAAAAAGGAGAAAATTTTGGATAAAATCATGGCACGGAACTAAGACTTGAAGCAACTTAGACCTACATAACTATGTATAATGTCTATGTAAGTCTCTGTAAATGTGTGGAGATCGAAGAATTTTGGTTTTGGTGGTATGTAGTTGCAAGCCCGTGTATAAACACGACCATATATATTACCCAAGTAAGTTTTTGTGCCTATTTGAAATTACAAATTTAGGCATTTTTTAGATACACAGTCACACATATGCCAATGTATGTTGACCATACATATCCCAAAAATACTAGTTTTTATTATAAAAAGAGGTGATCGAAGGAAAAACTAAAAAATAGCAAATATTTAGAGAGTTTTGAGTCATAAGACACACAGAGAGACGACAATTCTAATCAAAGGATAAGGAAAATAAGAAGATAACATCGAAAGGCTTGATAAAGGGCTTTAACCAATCTAACTGATGCAAATTTGCAAAAAGATTCGTTAGAAGAAAAAGGGAGATTTAGAATTACGATTTCTTTATTTTCTAGTTATTCTTTTGCATATTTGTTATTGATTTCATTTTTTATGGATAGGAACTAAAATTGTTTAGTGTCTAGGTGTGGTGAACCCTAGGTTATAACAAGAATATGAATTGATCTTTTATTTGATACAATTTTATTGATTGATTTACTACTATTTAATTATGCATTTTATTCTTGTTTAATATATCTAGAGTATTAGTGCATAATTTGATTTCATATGATTAACATTGATAAATCCTCTTATATAAATAGATATACTATAAATGGAAGGAATTGCATGCAAGCCTAAAGGTAGGTAGACATAAATCCCTAGATTAAAGTCAAACCTAATAGTGAAATTCAAAAATCGATAATGCAATCCTAGCAGTTTTAATTAGAAAGATTTATGTTAATCAACTATTGGATTAGTTGTTAGTAGTCTTAAGAAAGATATTAGCATAAGATATGAATTTTCACAGTCCAATAACCATTAATATATTTTCATGAAAAGGGTTAGTATTTAAGAAATCTTAGGGGGATTCATTACCTAGGAACTCTTATTTGGTATTGAATTTTCTTAATATTCTCCTTGTTTCATGTTTGTTATTGTTTTAAATATTACTTTGGTTATTTGATTTAGTTTTTAATCAAATCCACAATCTGAATCAATGGTTAGATAATAGAAAATGGATAATTACTAATAATTACAACCCTCGTGGGATCGAACCATAATTACCTATGCTAGCTAATGCTACACTGTGTACCTACAGTTTTTAATAATGATAATTTCTTATAAGCATAGAAATTCATCATCTGAGTTTTTGGTGTCAATGTTAGGGACTATTAAAATTAAGAAAGCCTAGATTTTATTAATTTAGGCAATTTTCATTTATTTTATTTTATTTTTGTTTTAAATTTATTTTATTTTATTGACTTGTTAGTTTTCTTTTTTTCTCACATATTTTGACTTTTGGTAAGTTTATGATAGGAGCAATCTAGTGAGCTTAGTATGCAAAGATCCAAAAATGAAGAGAACAACACGCAAAAATCTCCATAGGACACAATTGAGAGAGTTCAAGCTAGATTGACAAATAGAAAACTTGGGAGGTCAAGTTAATATTGAGGAATCACACAACATGGCACACTAACTAAGGAAAATGTTCAGTTATGCTAAATCGGACTTGATTAAAGCAGTGTCTAATATTGTTAGACTGGCTATAAACATCAATAATTTTGAGATCAATTCAATTATCATTCAGATGGTGTAGTAGTCTTTCCAATTTGACGGATCCAAAATATGCCAAAAAGCATACCAGTTATGAGATGGGGACTAATGGATCTTTTTTTGAAGACAGTGTCTATATTACCTACCAATGGAAGTAATTATTGAAATCTCAAAGAAAAAGATGGATACCTACAGGTAAGAAGTTCTTAAAAGGAGATTATGGGGAGGTTATAAGTTTGGATGAACAAGCTGGTTATGAGGGCACTCAAAAAGAATCTAATCAAGCGATTATGCAAGAGGCCAACATATAATCAGTGAGCAATGCATAAGTGGCAACTTCTCTCTCTGTGAAAGCTAAGTTTCAAATGGATACCCTAGCTAAGAATGGAGAAAAGAAAGAGGAATTAGAACTGTTAAACTCCCCTACCAGGCTAAACTGAATTGGATCACTTGAAACCTCCTCCTTTCCTATAATAGGACATGATCTAGAAACTTCTTTTGAGACTATGGTTATAAGGAGAGCAAGTAGGAGTAGAAAGAAAGGCTCTAAATCAATTACTTCTTCTTAATGACTTGGTTTATATGGAATGTTATAGGTATTAACTTCTATAAGAAGCTTTTAGCTTTAAAGGGTTTTGTCCATCAAGAAAACCATGTTTAATTGCTCTTTTAGAAACTAAGATTAGAGTAAATAATATTATAAAGCTAAATATATTAGGTAGTAGTTGGAAATTCATTACTAATCACCAAAAGCATGTTTTGGGAAGAATAATTATTGGTAATAATCTAGAAATTATGGAGGTAGATGTCTTAGAAGTGGAAAAGCAAGTAATGCACATGCAATTGCATTTTAAAGAAGAGGATGTGTTTATTTTCTCCTCTATCATATATGGCTCTAATTATACCTTCTAATGCAAGGAGCAGTGGAAAAGTTTGATGGATTTCCAAAATAGAGTGGTTAGCCCCTGCATTATTAGCAAAGATTTTAATTTTACGTTATATAGAATTAAAGATGAAGGGAATGATCTCCTAAGGAATTTCATGATAGATTTCAAGGATTGTGTGGAGACAATAGGCCTAACTGATCTTAAATATTAAGGTCACATGTTTACTTGGAATAATAAAAAAGCTACAAACTGGTCTATAAGGAAAAAGTTGGATCAGGTGCTAGTTAATCAAAGTTGGTTACTTCAGTTTCCTATAAGCTTGGCCTCCTTTCTATATCCTCTCTTCTCTGACCACTCTCTTGCTAGGATAGAGGGTATGTTTCTTAAAAAATTTCCTTTCAAATTTAACAATTTTTTGGCAGATATGGAAGGCTTGCAAGAGTATTTATTAAATGATCTAAGAGTGATCTTTATATAATTTAAGGGTAATAACCCTAGGGAACCTTAACTTTTTATCACTAGAGAAAGAGAAACAGATCTACTATCTCTCGACTATTTAGAATTATGAAAGTTTGATAAAATAAATAGTAAGGGATAAATGGCTGTAGGAAGATGATGAATGCTCTAAATTCTTCTTCAACTTATTAGCGTGGAGAATGAACAATAATAGAATTACTTTCATCCAAACTGAATATGGGAAAGCTACTAAAGCATCATATCAAATTTTCAAAGAGGCAGGGAAATATTTTAGTAGATTTTATGGTCAATCTACTAAGATTTTAGTCACCTTGCACTTGTTAAACTCTTTCATTTTGAAGAAACTATCTCAAGAATAGGCTCTTAATTTAATCAAGCCTATCCAAAATGAAGAGATTGAAGAAGTTTTCTACCAAAGGTCTAATAGCTCTAGGTCTTGATGGCCCAAATGGGATTTTCTTTCAGAAAGCTTGGGTGAGATTGGAAGGATGGTTAAAAAAGTTGTGAGTGAATTCTTCTCTACTAGTGTATTGTTAAAGGAGATTAATAAAACCTTCCTTTACTTAATTCCTAAGATAAGTAACCCGAATTCCTTTGAAGAGTTTATGCCTATTGCTTGTTCTAATTTTCTTTATAAAGTGATCTTTAAAATTATAGCAAATAGGCTTAAGAAAGAACGTTGGTTAGTAATAACCAAAATGCATTCATGCAAGGAAGAATGATAGGGGAAAGCATATCCATTGTTAAAGAGCTTATTAAGGGGTGCCAAAGGAGCAATTCTCCACCAAATTGTGTTTTTAAAATTGACTTTAAGAAGGCCTATGATTGTGTGGAATGGAGGTTTCTTCTTATGGTGTTGGAGGTAATTGTATTCCCTTCTATATTCACTAAATGGATAGAGGCATGTATAACGACCTCTTCCTCTTCGTGAATGGTGTACCAACTACATTATTCAAAGGAGTGAAAGGTCTTTGACAAGGTGATCATATGCCTCCCTATTTGTTCATCATTGATATGGAGGTTTTAACTTTATTATTAAAGCATACTATGGAGAAGGAAAAAGGATTCAAGTTTCATAGTAAATGTAAGAAGTTATCTCTAATCAATCTTTGTTTTGCTGACGATTTGTTACTTTTCAAAAGCCACATCCAACTTCTATTAAGATTTGAAGGTCCTATATAAAGCATTTTGGAGAAATGTTAGTTTTATAAATTAACTTAGAAAAAGTCATTTTGTTTTGGCTAATAGTGTAGATGGAGTAGAAGCTGAGATAACTGTAATATATTTGATGGAAAGGAAACAATATCCTTTGCGTTATCTAACACTACCTATCACTACAAGAAGGATTCATTTCTCTGAATGGTACCCTTTAACGGAAAGAATACCCAGAGATTAAACCATTGGATAAATAGGTTCTTATCCTTTAGGGGAAGACTTCAACTAATTAAATCAATGCTGAATTCCTTGCAATTTTATTGGTCTGCTAGTATTTTTCTAGCTAAAGTAGTCGTAAAGACAATTAAAACCTTACGTAGGAGGTTTATATGAGGAAAGCATAACTCTAAAGGAAGGTTAATAAAAGTTAGATGGGATGAGATTTGAAAGTCCAAGAAGGTGGGGGCCTAGGGATAATCCATATTGCCACTACCAATAAGGCATTGATGTTAAAAAATATCTGACATATTATGTGCAATAAAGATTTATTATGGACCAAGTAGCTTCACTCTTATATACTAAAAGGGAAATCATTGTGGTTCATTTCCCCTAAAGACTCTCAATCTTTTTTCATCAATAATTTGATGAGGCTCAAGGAAATTATAGAGTCGTGTGTGAAATGTAAAGTGGTAATGGAAAAGAAGCACATTTTTGGTTTAATAATTGGACGGTTTATAGTCTATTAATTCGATTTCCTATAGCAGTTCAGTGTTGGATTCATCTTCCCCTTAATGCTAAAGTTTATGTAGTCGTTACTAATAACACGTGGATAGATTTCCAGACCAGGTGATTCACCTCACCCCCAATTATTCCCCAAATTATAGGACTAAGGAAAAATACCCTTGATTAAACCAACCCTTAAATTCCTTTTCTAACAAGGCATATAGGGACTGGCTAAACAGGGACAATCCAAGGAATGGCTAAATAGGGAAAATCCAACTCTATTGATTGGTAGCCTGAAGTGTGGCATAAGTCCTTAAGACCTAACTCCTCTTGCTTACTATGGTTGGCAATATTGAATAAAATGGCCACCATGGATTGAATATGATTTCTAAATCTGGACAACACATGTGTTCTATATAGGAATGAAAGACAAACTAGAGACCACCTTTTTTCCAATGCCCTTTTATAGAGAGCATATGTGATGGTTGTGATTTGTATTATGTTTTATGGTTAGATTTGATAAGTATTTTAATGTCATTTCAAGTTTTTAATATGCATTGAGGATTTAATTAGGTTAGTTTTTGTGTTTAAGTGTTTTTATGGGTTAGTTTGAATCTTTGAGCTTAAATTGTATATTTTTAGGTACATTGATATGTGTGCTAGTGCTGTAGGGTAAACAGGGAAGAACAGGAAGAGTTAAAGAGTTTTCATGCCAAAAAGCATAGGCCACGACTATGCACACAGGCCATGATTGTGACAGAAAAGGAAGAACCAGAAGCAGCCAGGCCATGATCGTGCACACAGGCCATGATTGTGCAGGCAGGCCACGATCATGATAGAGAGTGCCAATTCAGGTCACAATCGCGATTATGTTAGGCTGACAGAAAAACTCAAGTTTTAGACAAATTTTTGGACCGTTTTGACCCTAACTTTCACCTAGAGCCTCAAAGATATAAATAGAATATGATGTGATAGCCAGTAGAGGAGAAGAGAGAGAGCCAAGAGTTTAATGAAAAAGTTTCCGTTCTGCCAATTCTGAGAGAAAACCTAGGGTGACACCAAGAGATTGAGGAAGGAGACAAAGGAAGAGAGACATGGTGAAGAGCTTGACGCGAAGTACTTCCCGAAACAGGAGGTTTTCTGCTGTCACTAACTCGAATTCCGTTCCCTATAGTAGTTTCATTATTTCAATTTTATTCATGCATAGAATTGAAATAGGTGTTGAGATTTGTTTGGTTGAATGTTGAGTTAATGTCTAAACTCACCTTTGGATTTGATTCTTGATGATTTATGAAGTTTATTCGATTGTGTTTTTTATTGATTGGATTATGATTTAAGTCCTATTCTTAATAACTTGGCGATAGACTGAGGGCTGAGCTAAGTGAAAATAATCAATTTGGGCTAACAATAGTTGGGAGAATTGATAGGTAAAGGATTAAATCAAACCTGTAGAATCGTGCAACGAGAGATCGAGCTTAGGTTCTCGGTAGGTTAGTAGACAAGTTTAGATCTAATTTAGTTTTTGGGTCAATTGCGAATCGAGAGATCGGAATTCCCATAAATTGAATTAGGGTTTATCAATTAAAGTTAAGAATTATAACTCGAGAGAGAGTAATTCACCCTAGGACCATTTAGGCCCATTGAGTCAATAATTGCATAATTGGTTGAGTTTCTTTAATTTCGAATTAAAATCTCCTTTCTCTCACTTGGTGATTTCTAGGTAGTTTTTCGATTTGATTGTGTGATTGCTTTTCTGTTACTTTTAGCACTTTCAATTCTCATATCCGATTATCAATTGATTTATTTTTCTTCAGTAGTTGTTAGGTTTGTGACTTAGCAGCCATTAAACTTAAGACTAGATCCCTTCTTCTTGGGATCGACACCTTAGATACTACACGAACGACCTGTGTGCTTGCGGTAATTACCAAGGTTAAAAATATTAAAACTTAGGGCATGTAACCTTGAACGAACAAGTTTTTGGTGCCATTGTCAGGGAAGGCAATTTATTTCTATAATTTAAGGCATTCAGTTTGTTATTTTCTTTCATTCATTTTACTTAGGATTTGTACTCTTGTATGAACACAAGAGTCACAAGGGGTTTGAGTAGTGCAACTGAGCTGTCCGATTTAGGCATAACACGTTTAGAAAGAACCCTTAGGAAAGCTCGGTGAGAAGAAGAAGAAGAACACGAAAAAATACAAATGGACGAAGAATTCCAAAGAAACATGGATCAAGAAGATAACCTTGGCAGGCAACAACAGAGGACCCTCATGGATTTTATGAGGCCAGGATTCAATCCTGCGTACCAAGTAGTAGCTAGACCACCTGTTCAAGCGGTCTACTTTAAAATCAAACTAGCCTTCTTGAACATGCTTCAGCAGAACGTCCAATTCTACGGATTTGCAAATGAAGATCTGAACGTGCATATAGTGAGTTTTCTCGAGATTTGTGATACTTTTTGGTATCACTAGTTGGAAGAAGCAGTGAGGATTAGATTGTTTCCTTTTACACTTAGGGATAGAGTGAAGGCTTGGTATCATTCATTAAGTCCCGCGAACATTACGACATGGGAATAGTTAGTGCAAGCCTTTTTAGATAAATACTTCCTATTAACGAAGACCACCAAAATTATTAAGGAGATCACAAACTTCCAACAAGGTGACAGAGAGTCTATCTATAAAGCGTAGGAGCGTTACAAGGATTTGCAGAGGAGATGCCCACATCGCAATCTGCCCAAAGAGTTCCTACTGTAGACATTTTACAATAGAATGAACCCACATACTCGAGGCACTATTGACACAGTGTCGAGAGGATCGTTAATGAGAAAGACAGTCGATGAAGCAAAAGAGCTAATAGAGGAGATGACTAGGAATAGCTGTTTATGGGTTAGTGAACGTAGTAGGCAACCTACTAATTTTAGGGAACAAAAGGGAGTTATCGCTGTTGACCAAATGACAAAAATGTAAGCAAAGATCGATAATTTGACACAACAACTCAGTAATATGAAGGCGTCATCCTCAACTCTAGTGAAAACCACGCAATTGAAATGTGAGCTATATGGCTAAATGGATCATGATACGATGGACTACTATCTGATAAGAGACGATAACTCGGAGCAAGTAAATTATATGAGGGCATAATTTGGACGTGGAAGGGGGTAACAATCTTTATTTCAACACCTTAACCCTAGGTGGAAGAATCACCCAAACTTCTCCTAGTCCAACAATAACAACAGAGGGCAGTTCAGACCCCAAGGACAATTGAGCTTCCAATACGACAAAACAAGCTCAATGGATTCTTGGACAGAATTTTGGATAAGATAAGAGGAATGGAGGAAGCATACAGGAAGCTCGAGAGTAAATTCTAACAAGTCACAAAGAATCACGCTTCATCTATCTATAACTTAGAAGTCCAAGTGGGGCAGCTTGCAAAAGAAATGTCGACTCAAAATAATAGAACTCTTCTAAGCAATACCGAATCGAACCCAAAGGAGCATATCATGGTTATAAGTTAGAATCAAAACAAAGAGCTAGAAAAGGTGGACACAAAAGAAATTCAAGTAATTAAAGATGACCTTCCAAGTAAGATTTTTATCAAATCACTGCAATTAACTCGACATACATTTCCGCACCAATTCTTTGCTAAAAGGGAATTATATGCTAGAAAGGAGGAAGCAGAAACGTTACAAGAAATCAAACGAAACTAAATCAAGGAGGTGACAAAACAGATATATGCCAATTTAAAATTATAAGAATCCATCACAAAGAGAGGGGAGGAGCAAGTGCTGGAAACCATGCCCAACATAATGAAGAAGGGTGATCTAGGGGATTTTTTCATCCCCTATAGTATCAACAAGATTATCATAAATAGGGCATTCGCAGACTGAGGCGCAAGTATAAATGTGATGCCCTACACTTTTAGTCTTAAAATAGGGTTACGAGAGCTAGTGCCACAAAGTTTTTGGTTAAGACAGCTGACAGAACTTTGCTGAGACCGATGGGGATTATACATGATGTGCCAGTCAAGGTCGATAATTTTATCATTCCCACAGATTTCTATATTTTGGATATCAATGAAGATGAGGATACTTTGATGATTCTTGGATGACTATTCTTGGCCACTGCATGCTCAATTATCGATGTAGATGGGGGCAAACTAACTCTACGAGTAGGGAAGGAGCAATTGACCTTCAAAGTGACTATTAGAGAGTACGAAACTCCTTCAACTCCAACTGTTCATAACAAACCCAAACCTCGAGGAGAATAGGAAGATATTGAGGTAAAGAAAATTCCAAGGAAGGTGGCAATCTCAATATGGTAGCAAACGTTCAGACTTTGAGATTAATAATGACATTACCATCAAATCAATCATTCTAACCATCGTGAGATTAAAAGGAGCATCGAGCTACCGACGTTAAAAGAAGCACTGCATGGGAGGCAACCCATGGAAAAATTAGTTCATGTTGAATTTAGTTAGATTAGTTGAAATTCGTAGTTAAGTTTATTTTGGATTGCATGAATAAAAGCAAAAAGAGGAATAGGATTTCGGAGTCATGGGGAGGAGTATGCAAGCGTATTAAAAGAAGTGAAGAAGAATTATTGACTAAGAGAAGGAAACGAAGAAGAAGGTCTTAGATTCAAGTTATAGGCACTAGCTACGACCATGACCCATCAGGTCACGATCGTGGCCTGTGACTTAGAAAGTCCTTCGGTACAATGAACAAAAAGGGGAGGACGAAAATTTTAAGTGACAAGTTTACCATTTTACCTTTTTACCACCTATTTATTCAATTCTTACTTAATTTTCACCTTCACTTTCATTTTTACTTTATCTCTCTAGAAATTCAACTTCCAAACGCTCTAATATCTCTCCAGAAAATTTCCATTGACAACTTTCCAAATTCAACCCAATTATGCCTCCTATCAAGCAAACCGCCCGACGAAAGCCTTACAGACCACAACAAGTTACGGGACACGAGAGGTGGAACTGAGCAATAAATGTTGGAGCTTCATTTCTCATCTACTCCGATGAGGAAGGTTATTGGGACCCCGCCCTTGCGAGTCACGTGTCTGATGTCTTAAGTGAAATCTGGACGTGCATCTCACAAAGGTTGCGTGCCCACACCAGCCAATCCTCAAAAAGATAGAAGAAGCAAAAAGTATAAGAAGCAGAAAGCAGAAGAAGCAAAAAGTAGAAGAAGCAAAAAGTAGAAGCAGAAAATAGAAGAAGCAAAAAATAGAAGAAATAAAAAGATACAAGAAGCAGAAAGTAGAAGAAGCAAAAAGTAGAAGAAACAAAAAGTAGAAGAAGCAGAAAATAGAATAAGCAAAAAGATAAAAGAAATAAAAAGATAGACGAAGCAGAAAGTAGAAGAAGCAGAAAGTAGAGGAAGCAAAAAGTAGAAGAAGCAGAAAGTAGAAGAAGCAAAAAATAGAAGAAGCAAAAAGATAGAAGAAACAAAAAGTAGAAGAAAGAAGAAGCAAAAAGTAAAAGAAACAAAAAGTAGAAGAAGCAAAAAATAGAAGAAGCAAAAAGATAGAAGAAACAAAAGGATAGAAGAAGCGGAAAGTAGAAGAAGAAAAAAGATAAAAGAAGCAAAAAGAAAGATGAAGCAGAAAGTAGAAGACGCAGAAAGTTGAGGAAGCAGAAAGTAGAAGAAGCAGAAAATAGAAGAAGCAAAAAGATAGAAGAAACAAAAAATAGAAGAAGCAGAAAGTAGAAGAAGCAAAAAGTAAAAGAAACAAAAAGTAGAAGAAGCAAAAAATAAAAGAAGCAAAAAGATAGAAGAAACAAAAATATAGAAGAAGCAGAAAGTAGAAGGAGCAGAAAGTATAAGATGCAAAAAGTGAAAGAGG
>JAOTJB010313733.1:0-15486 GCA_027123815.1 Erythroxylum minutifolium | reverse complement strand
AAAAATCAACATATAACTTACTTGATTTTTCTTCAAATCCTTCAAAAGAACACCAACCCTAGCTTCTCATACAACCTATGTATATCATCATGGAGGTTAGGAGTTTGGGTTCTTTGGTGAGAAATGAAGAAGAAAACAAGATGGGAGTGATGAGTGAAAGATGAAAGCAAGCTTTAATGTTAATGAAGGCTTGGAGATTCAAAATCATGAAAGGTGAGAGAGAAGAAGGAAGTAATGAAGAGAAGAAGAGAAAACAAGAACAAAATCCCCTTCAATTAGAAAGCATCCTAAGAAACAAGACAAGGAAGGGTCTTTATTGCCACATGTCATTTCCTTATAGGTTCACTTAGGTTTTTCTCATTCAATCTGTCCATTCAACTTTAATTTCTACTCCAATTGTCTCCAAATTTCAGTGACATATGTTATTGAATCCCAAAGTCATAAATAAAAATTCTCACTGCCATTTGACTCTTAATTCTACTGCTATTTGTTGATTTTCTTACCACTTGACATTTTTTCTAGTCCAAAATTTACCCAAAATTTCATAAATTTTTTTTAAATTCTCCAAAAATTATAAATTACTAAATACACTCTCCAAATCAATTTTTCAACATATAAAAACCACAATTCTCCACAAAATCACATTCACGATTCAATTATAAATCAATTATACCCGGGATGTCTATAAATGCATATATAATCATTTTAATATGTGTGAAAATTCAAATTCATGTGCGTATATGCTAATACTATGCATGAGCATGAAGTGCATTTTATAATATCTCATTTCTATTTCTCATTTATGGAAATCTACGATTATAACCTTTAGTATGGAAATGGGATGTTACAGATAGATGGGCCCTTAGAGTGGAAATTAGGAATATGGTTCTTAACCAATAATATAAGACATCTAAGGCCACTAGAGTAAACTCCAACCTAGGAAACAAATTACGATGTACCTATGGACCAAAAACTCAAAAATCCTAGCCCATTGATCTCAACAACTTAACCCCACCTAACCAAGAAAGACAAAAAAAATACTACACACACCATCGAATTGAAGGGATACTTTAAGAAAATTAGAGCCTCTAACATTTAAGCAAGACAAGAGAATGGGTTATGCTTCCATTATGACAAGAAATACCATTATAGGAATTGATGAAAGAATTGTGAATTAAAGATTCTTATCATACATGATGAGTCTAATTAAGAGGAAATGGGGGAACGTGAAAAGGGTAAGGCAATAGAATTAGAGTAAGTGGCACACGTGGGAATAATGTAAGTTTCACTCAATTCAATGGTTAGGTTGACATCACCATCCTCATTAAAGTTGAAAAGGAATATTTTGGGCAAAGAAGTGGTGGTGTTGATTGATTATAGGGCATCTCTTAATTTCATCACCTTTAAGTTAGTGAAGGAGTTAAATCTACCCTTGGAAGAGATGACATAGTATAACAAAGTGATAAGGATGGGAATAACAGTGGTAGGTCAAGATATTTGTAAGGATATTCCTTTAAGGTTGCAAGAATTGGTGGTCGTTGAAAACTACTTGCCGTTAGAGTTAGGTAGTTCGAATGTAATTCTCATATTGAAGTGTCTAGCTACTTTAGGGGAAACTTAGACCAATTGGCACGAACTAACTATGAAAGTGTGTGTGGGTGATATGACAGTTAGTTTATAAGTATATCTCATCTTAAGTTGCTATATGGTGTTGTTAAAGACAATGTTGAAAGTAATTTAGCATAAGAGACAAGGTCTATTAGTGGAATTGGGTAGTTTAGATGCCAATATGAAAGGTCCTTATCAGAAGGAGAATATGGAGATGACAGGCTTCTTGAAAGAGTTCTAAGATGTATTTGGTATGCCATTTGAGCTGCCACCAAAGAATGGAAAAGAACATTCCATCATCTTAATGAAAGGTACTGAACCTATTAATGCACGACCCTACTATTATTCCCATAATTAGAAATCGGAGATTGAGAAGATAGTGGGCTAGATGCTTACAGCCACCATCATTAAAGAAAGTGAGAGCTCTTTTTCCAGACCAATGCTATTGGTAAAAAAGAAAGATGGAAGTTGGCGATTCTATATAGATTATAGGGCTTTGAATAAGGCAATAGTACCAAACCACTACTTGATTCCAATCATTAATGAACTATTAGATAAGCTTCATAAAGCGGAGGTCTTCTCCAAATTAGATCTCAAATATGGATACCACCAAATTTGGGTCAAACCAGAGGACGTTCTTAAAAAACTTTCTAAGTATATGAAAAACACTATAAATTATTAGTAATGCCTTTCAACCTCACCAATGCTCCCGCTATATTTCATTCTTTGATAAGTAAAATTTTTCAAAAGTTATTAAGGAAAATGGTGCTAGTATTCTTCGATGATATCCTGGTGTACAGCCCCCACTTGAAGCATATTTAGAACACTTAAGAGACGTTGCTAACTATAAAAAAATGTTGTTATAGGTAGAGGAAAACTGAGGTAGAGGAAAATTAAGTACTTTGGACATATAATATCAGACAAAGAAGTAGCTACTAATCTAGAGAAAGTAAAAGTCATAACTAACTTTTTGGGTGGCACTGTTTATTATCAGTGATTTGTAAAGGATTATGGTAAAATCATTGTGTCATTAACTTAGTTACAATAAAAGCCACAACTAACCTTTTAGGCCTTACTGGTTATTATCGGTGATTTGTGAAGGATTATGGTAAAATCATTGTGTCATTAACTTAGTTACTATAAAATTATGCCTTCTATTAGGATGAAGAAATAACCAAGGTTATGCACCACCTTTAATAGGTAATGACAACAATGTTTATCCTAGCATTGCCTAACATTAATAAAGAATTTATAGTAGAGACTAATATATTAAGGTCAATATTGGAAGCAATTTTCATTTAAAATAACCATACCATAACTGACTTCAGTCAAGCTCTAATTGGAAGGCCTACTTAAAAGTGTATATGAGAGGGAATTGATGGCCATCATGTTAGCAATCCATAAATGACGACATTACTTATTGGGGAGAAGGTTTGTAGTAAGGATTGATCAATTTAGTTTGAAGTTTTTATTAGAGCAGTGAATGGTATCATTGGAGCACCAAAAGTTATTATTTAAGCTACTGAGATTTTATTTCAGTATTAAATACAAGCTAGGAACTCAAAATATGGTAACAAATGCTTTATCTCAAAGTTATGGGTATGTGGAATTACAAGCAGAGGCTTTTGCCAAGGTTTTAAATTGGACAAATATTGCAAAACAAATAAACCAAGACCCTCAATTGAGAACAATCATTAAATCTTTGTAGTAAGACCCTACATCTAAACCTGGGTGGTCCCTAGAAACAAGGATCAAATAGTTCTTCCATAAATCTCCTTAGTTCCATCACTTCTCAAGGAGTTTCATTACAGTCCTCTAGGAGGATGCTCTGGTTTTCTCAAAACCTATAAGAGGCTACAATTAAGATATATGGGGAAGGTATAAAGGGGTATGTGCAATAATTTATCAAGAGTTGCACAATTTTCTAGCAAAATAAATACCTAGCCTTATCTCCAACAAGGTTACTTTAACCCCTACCAATACCTAAAGCTGTATAGGAAGACATACCTATAGATTTCATTGATGGTTTACCTAAGTCTAATGTGTTTGACACTATATTAGTGATAGTGGATATAGACATTTTTTAGCCCTAAAGAACCTATACATGACAACTAAGGTGGCTGAACTCTTTGTTAAACAAATCATTTAGTTTCATGGAGTCCCCAAGTCAATTGTTTCTAATCATGACAAGGTTTTCATGAGTCATTTAGGAGATTAAGTTGTTCCTAATGCAACAAACTATACTTAAGAGGAGAACCACTTACCACCTCTAAACTGATGGGAAAATAAAGGAAAGGAACCATTTGCCTTAAAATATATCTGTACTGTTTTACTAATTCCTAACCAAGTACTTGGCATCAATGCTTAGCATGGGTTAAATTATAGTATAACACCTCTTTGCATACATTCATTAGGTTTTATCCTACAAGGTTTTTTATGGAAGAAACCAACCTCCTATAATAATATGCTATGAAAGCAACCATATTTTGAATTTAAAGGTTGATAAGTAGTTGAAGGCCCATGAATGTTAGGAGAATTAAAAGATCAACTTGCGATTGCCTAAAATAGAATGAAGCAAATTGCTAATAGGAAAAGAAAAGAAGTGACATTTGAAGTAGGGGATTTGGTGTATGTAAAGATTTAAATTTATTAAAATAGATCCTTGGCTACTAGATCTAATAAAAAATTAGCTCCTAAAACTTTTTGGCGCTTTTATATAATCACTCAACCCATCGATCATGTGACTTACAAGTTGGACCTGCCCATACTGCCTCTATACATCATGTCTTTCAATGTGTCCTAAATTGGGTAGCCATTGGGATTAACACTCCTTACCAAGAAATACCTCCAATCTTGATAGAATAGTTGGAATGGAATGTTACACCATATAGGGTGCTTAATATTCGACCTTTTAGTAAATCATTGGGGCCAAAGGTGTTGATTCAATGGGAGCTCTACCAGAATTCAAGGCCACTTGAGAGCCATATGATCTGATAGCATATTAGTTTGCAAAATTCAACCTTGAGGACAAAGTTCATCTTACTAGGGAGGGTAATGTTAAGCCTTCTGTATTGCATACCTATTGATAGCATATTGCTAACTATTAAATAGTAAATTCCTAACTACCAAAATATGTAATAAATGGCGAGCTAGGGTCGAACCACAGAGAGTTGGGATGCAAATGCTATTTCAAATGTTGCAAACAAATGAAAACAAAACACCCTCAAATAATGAAAATGAAATAACTAAGATGCAATGAACGTAAACAAAAAGACAAACACAAAGAAAATTTAGAAAAGACTAATAACAATGGTAAAGAAGTGGGTTGGAGATATCTTCGGGATTCTGGGATGTTCATTGATCCTTAAATCTAAATAAAATGGTACTCTCATCATGGTGTTAGCCTATGGACTCGATGAAGCTCTCAAACCCTTAATTTCTTTAAAATAGGTAAAACTAATAAGATCTAGAAATGCCCCGATCTCTACTATAACCTAGAATAGGCTTTCTAAGTTTGATAGTGAAGACACATTAGGTAATAAGAAACAACTAACTTAGGCCACTTACTCATATTCGGAAGTTGTAAACTAAAGGTATGGGATCCTAGATTAGTTGATTAAGTATCCTGATAAGTTCAAGTAACCTATTGCTACTTCTGGGAATCACTATAGACTATTATATATCACACACTCAACCCTAGCCTTCGGATTATAAAGTTACCTAAAGGGTGATCAAACTTATAAGCAACTCCTAATTCATGACATTTATCCTAAATCCCAAACCAACCTAGAACTATAAGCACCAATTCAAAATAAATTCAACTCCATTCTCACAATTTCCATCCTTTCGTCCTTATAATATCTCTAAACCTCTAAGTAGTCTAACCGCATATGTCCATATTAAGCAAAATAGACATTAAATAAACAAAACTCATACTTAATTAAATAAAAACAAGGTTGGAAATTATAAACGAAGTAATAAAAACCAAAATTCAACACTAAATTAATAGAAATCAAAACCTTTTATGCCAACAAATAACTAATCATAGCCCAAATTACAAAATCTAAACTAATTGCATCAAAATAAAAGTTCCAGCATGCATAACTTACAAAAAAACCAAATTAATCGATCATAAACCTAAGAACATGCATAAATCCTAACTATTAAGCACAAATTATTCAAAAACATCACAAATAAGTAAAAACCCATAACATAAACCATTAAACATTCAAATATCCAATAAATTCAAACCTTAAAAAGCACATAAATAAGCTCAAACAACCAATATTAAAGCTAGAAAATTGAAGGAATAAACATCCATTGATATAACATAAAGGTTCCTTACAAAATTCATAAATTTCTAAACATTCTAGAACATGTAAAAATATGATTTGCACTAAGAAAGCTTTAAACTAATGGAATGAATATGAAAATAAAGCATTGAAATTAAGAGGGAATAGCTAAGCTTATGGAAAGTAACAATAATTTCTTTGCTTCTCCTTCTCTCTTCTTAGAGTTTTTCCAAAAGTGGCAGATTTTGAGAGCCTTTCTCTCTTCTTGGAGTTTTCCCAAAAGTGGCAGATTGGAGAGCTCTTTCTAGGTCATTTCTCTTTCTTTATATAGTACTTTCCATTTTCAATGCCTTGTCTATCGACCCGTAGGCCACAATCGTGGGCCTTAGTGCACGATCATGGCCAGTTTGTCTACTGTCTGTCGTGGGCCTGTGTTTTGGTTCAGACCTCCTCTGAAACTCGTCCAAATTTCTTAAAACACTAACGAACTTATCAGGACATTTCATATTGACAAACTTTGTCAAACTTCTTCCTTTTAGCATATATTTGTGTTCAATCCTTTAATCTATATGTAAACACAAAATAAACACAAATTGAGTATTTAAACACAAAAATAGTATTAAAAAGACATTGAACTGCATTAGAAAATATAAGATAATTCAATCCTATCACCTATAATAGGAGAGGCAAAAAAGGGTTCAGAGCTGATAGGAATAGGTCTTAAAAATGGTAAGTGGCTAGTTAATTATGTGATGTCATAGAGAATCATTTTAAAATATTGCTATATAAGTAACATATAAGGAGAAATAGAAGGAAACAAGAAAGGAATGATAAAATTATTGTCAATGATTTTTGTGGAGGAGAGAGGAAACCTCTTGACAGTTGCCAATTATATTCTCTTTACCTAATTTTCATAATTAATCAACTATTTTCTTTTCTTTGTTTTCTCTCTTTTTATGCCTATCTTTTCTTCTTATAATTTCTTCAGTAGATTGCTATCAAGATATTAATGCATGCCAAGGAGAAAAGATGTGAAAAAAAATCTACACTTCTAAGAAAATTATGAATTTGTTATATAGAGTTATGAGATGCATGACTATACTAATGCCTATCTTATGTTTAGAAATAGAAAGTAGCAAAATATAGTAGTGACTTACATAACAACTTGAAATATTAAACTGATTTTGTGTTCAGAGACACAATCAACAAGAATGGTAAATCTCAAATGTTTTCAAAGGATATTGTACTTTTCATTATAAATGGAGATGAATTGAGCTTGTGTGTTCTCAATTCTATTTTTGTTATTATACCATCATTGATGTTCCTATAGCGTATGGTTTCTCAAGTGCCATTATAGTTGTTCACTTTGATAAATCTATTACTTATTTGCATTATGGTTTACTTCTGCATAGACATTGCTATCACTACAAAGATAAAAAGCGTTCATTCATTGCAGGACTAGGAAGAGATCATTCAAGCACCAGATGAGGTGATGGTAGCAAAGGGCGATTTGGATGCATAAGATACCTTTGGAGTAGGTCCCATCCATCTAAGAGAAAGTTGTTGAGCTCTATAGATGGTTAAATAAACATGTTATTATTACATCTCATTGGGAAATACAAGTGAATATGAAAGTACATAATCAAATAATAAGGTTACTAACATATGCTTTATGGAAAATAATGATATGGTATCCTTTAGTTCAAACTCTCTTGATGATAATAAATGTGATGATAATGATGATGTTTTGTCTTATAAAGAACTTGTTGAATGTCTAGAAATGATGAGCTTAAAAAGGAAGAAATCTATAAATGATGAGCTTAAAAAGGAAGAAATCCATCTTCCAATTATAAAGTGGTTAAAAAATTCTTAGAAATATTTATGATTGAAAATTAAAAATTAAAATGTTGTATACATAACAAGAATGAATATGAGTCTGGTTGTTGATAGTAACAATAAACACAATTTGATATATGAAAATGAAGTGTTGAAAAAGGAGATTAATAACCTTAGATAGTCCTTATCTAGATTCACTATGAGTAGTGAAAATTTTAATCACATGCTTAGATTAAAAAATATCTCTAATGATAAGGATGGAACTCGTTTCACTTTTGGAAGTACACCATTTAATGAAAAAATATTTTCGTAAGGACCAAGCATTTACGTGATGAGCCTATTCCTAAATCATCATATAAGCATATTGCATCTTCTAAATATGTGCAAAAATCATACACCTATTCGTCATCTTCTAGGTCCAAAGTAAAAGGAATATTTTATGCATTCATGAATTGGTCATATTCTAAACCTAAAGCACATAGCATTCAAGGATAAAATAGGCATAATCTTTATGTGAAGTTATCCCAAAATAACATGAAACGATGAAACATCATTCGCTTTCATATAGCCCTCTTTACCAAAATGGCATAGGTCTCATTATAAGCATAAAAGGCCTAATACTTTCTCATATTCAACATAGGCCATATTTTCCTTAAAGAATCATGTCATTTGCTAATTCATACCAAAAGAGAGAATTATATCACCTTTATCATCCATTAAGACCTATAAATACATATATGTCACATTCTTATAGGCCACACTTACACAATTCATATATTTTCAAATCATCTTACTTTAGATATCACTTTTGTAGTTATTATGAATATATCTATATAAATTCTCTTTATAATAATGATTATTAAGTGACCTAAAAAGATATGGGTTGAAAAAGGTTTAAACACTAATCTTTGATTACTCATGTTTGTATGGTGTACTAAAAAAATGTTTATTTCTTTTCCTTATAATTTAATTTCAAGTAACTTTAGATGAATGCTAATAATTGATATCACCTCTATAGATATCAAATAAGAAACATTAATGGTATCACTAACAATTTTTTTCAAAAAATTTCTAGAAGTCCTCACATGAGCCAAGTAAGAAAATCAATATCAAAAGACTAATTATTAAATTAAGGAAAAAATGGATGCAACCATTAGTGATATATAAAGTGAGGTAACCACTTACAATTATATTGAAAATATTTAGGAATATTTACTTGGCATGTATATTTAGGAGGAGAACTTATATATACCTAAGGGTGACATTGTTACATGAGAACTATAAGAGTTTCTCTTTAATTTTATAAATGCTTTACATGCACTCTTTATCCATATAATAGAGTTTTTGAAAATTGAGAGAGTAAAGTTATTTATTTTTGTTCTTTTAATGCTTATAGATTTATATATCATATACACTTTTAATATTAAGAAAAAGGGTGAGAGAATGGAGATGTTAACACTTGATCATTTTATGATGTGTACATTAAGGGGAGTATAAATTGTATATTGCTTCAACATAAAGAGAACTTACTCCATGTCATTTATTTATTTTTCAATATCATCACGTATTTTGTGATCATCAAATTGGAGGAGATTAGTGGATCATATGATGGTCTAATCCACAATTCTAATGAAAAAAGATATTTTATTAATAATATTTTTATCATTGGTGATATTCAGAAAGTTAATATGTGAAATATCAAGTTTAATGAAGAGTAAAGTGAGTAAGTGAGTAAAGAGAGCAAATGAGACAATTGAATCAATTAAGCAATCAAAGAATGGATAAAATGAGCCAAGTGGAGCATATAGGTAATTTAACTGAAGAACTAAGAACTTGGAAGAATCAAGCGTATTAAGACTTAACCAAATCATTATAGTCCTTCTTGTAATCTTATATTAGTCATTTCAATGAATTAGAAGCTCAATCATTACATGATCATTTGCAAATAGGCATAATGTATAAATCTTTTTGTATTCAAGAGAAAGTTTATTTTGATTAAAAATATCTTAATCTTTAAATAAAAATTTGGGGAAATTTTTAAATGAATTTTAATCAATTGTTTTTCAAAATAATTTTTTTTGATCTTTAAAAAACTTGAGAAGTTTTGAAAACTCATTTCAAAAAGTTTGGTTGACTAATTTAGTGATTTGGGCGACCAATATTGGGGTTTTGTATATGCTAGTCGACTAGTATGGCAATATAGTCAACCAAGATATTAAGTATTTTAAGTTTATGACCATATTGGTTGGCCAATTTATCGAATGGTTTAACAATGTTTAGAATGATCAAATTACTATTACTAGTCTTTGTAATGGATAATTTTTAACAACTATTTTAGGTTATTTTGATTATAAATAGACTATATATGAGTTTTGGTAGATAGATTAGACATACTGGATAGTTGATAAGAGCCTTGAGAGGCTAGAGAATGTGTGTTTGCATTAATGACACATATTGAACCTTTGTTCATTGATGTGTTCAATAGGAGTTTTTGAGTGCTATATAAAATTGCTTTGGATATACTTCGTGATGGCTTCTTTTAACATTGAACAAGTTTTGGAAAGGGTTACTCTTCACTTGTGGCAAAGTAAGATGATTATAAGGTCTCCTTTTCCCTCATGACAAATAAATGAAAAGTCTCTTTTTTACCCATTAAATGAAGAAGATAATGAATTCTCAAGTGAAAATTGGTAAGTGGATGTAAGTCAAACGTTGTTTAGATGAACCAATATAAATTAGTTTTCTCTCTTTCCCTACTCTCTTTTATTTTTCTTATGTTTGTTTTATAAATTTTATCTGAATTTTCCATAATCATGTAGTAAATTAATGCAATTCATTAATTAGTTAAAAATAGAGCAAAAGGTGAGTGTGACCTTAACATTATCCATTACATAATAAATGAATATAGACCTCACTATATTTGTATTCCATAATTGATATATTCATATAATAAATAAGGAACTTCATCTGTTGATACGAAAGTAAGATGCCTCACTATATTGAAAATTATAAATGTTCATTAAATAATTGTTATAAATTTTGTAATTCATATATAAGAAGTATCCATTAAAAAGACACTTAAATATATATAATAGCTACATAGAAAACATGACACAATACTTATATGGGGTGTAAAAAATCTACATAAGACATCCTTACATTATTACATAAAGCACATCTGCAAAGACATCAAAAGGCAAACATTTTATACAAATAATTTTTAGAGATTTTTCTCATTTGAATATTATAGCTTATTATCATTATTAGGTAACATTATTTAATATGTATGCACCCTTATTTTGGTAGACTTCAAGGTTGCTACCATATACAAAAACATTAATGTTATCTTCGGATAATTATTATTTTGTAACAGTAAAGGGTCAATGCAAGATGATTAATTAATTCATACCTCTACTATGTGAGCAAAATGGGTGTCTTTCCTTCATATATGTTACAGAAATAAGTTATCACATCAGTTTCTTACTTCATCACATATTTATCCTAATCAAGCCCACTCAAGAATTCTAGTGGTTGTGAAGTCAGAAGTTACTAAACTATGTTTAGTAAAAGGGCATGAGCTATGACCCTAAAAATGATTGTTGAAAATTTGATATAAAAATCATTAAATGAAAGCCTTTAATTTTATGAGAAAAGTAATGATATGATAAATAATGTCTTTGGTAATAAAAAATTATAAAATGGTTTATTGAAGTTCATAGTTACTAATTACATAGGTTATAAAAAAAATCTATAAGGTCATGTTAATTTATAAGTTGTGACATTTGTTATGAAGCTAAAGGCTTAGAATTAAGTTAATTTCAAATTAAATTTATAATAGATGAAATCAATAATATATAAGTCCATTAATAAACATATATTTCTAAGTAACTAACACATCCATAAATTCCAATAAGATAAATTATTATATACACTTATATACTATAAAATTTACAGCCAAAAACCCTAAAATACTTGATAATGAAAAGGCATCTAAAATATGATTGATAAGTTCATATTTTTTATGTTTATAAGGGTTACATTAGTTTATAATTTAGCATCTTTATAGAATATTTTATGTGGAATTATATGATGCATTTTTATGTTTGGTTTATTGCCTTATAGGTGATACTTTAAGGGGGACAAAACTTAGATTAAAGTATAAGTTTCTCTATGGTTGTTTGATTAGGGTGAAATCAAAGTCAATTAGAAGCCAACTTGATGGAAAAATAACTTTGTAAAAGGTATTAGAGATCAATTCAAGCTCAAAGATGTCAATAATTGAAGAAGTATATAGAAGTAGCACAATATCAATATTGATTACAATATTTAGTTAAGTGAAGATTACATGGTGTTGATAGATGAGCTAACTAGTGCTAGTGTAGAAGCTGGATAATTGTCAAACTTGTGATCTAAAATGTAAAGATGTGCAAAATTTTAAGTTCAATCACCTTAAAAGTCTACTATATAACCCTAGTCTATAAATATTACGGTTCATTATAGGCAAGTTTTAAAGGGGGAGAGGACTAGTGAGAGGCGCTTGGTAACCACTTTTCATTAATTCATAGTTTTAATATTTCTTAACTTGAGAAAGGATTGGAAGTAAGATTAGAAGAGATCCTCCTTAACTTGGATGTAAATGGGGACATCTTTTCTATCTTTTTATTCTCTACTTCCTTTAATGTTAAAGATTGTTTTATCTTTTTTACGATTTTTAGTAATTACATCGCTAGTTAGGTTTAGTGATGTATTTTATATGTGATATGTCTATTTTTAATGTGAGATTGATTATTCAGGTTGAATTTATTCTCTATCATTTTAATTGTTGGATTTATACCTAACCATCATATATTCAATCTTAGGGATTGTATGAAGGACCGAAAGGTTTTAAAGTATAATCTATGCACTAGGAGAATAAAATCTAGATCTAGATACAAAGGTACCCAAAATAAAGGAAACTAATAGATTAGATATGTTTAATGAGTTCAATTAGGTATTACGCATTGAGATGCAGTAATTTCTTAGCTGTATATTCTTATATACGTCAAGAGAGAACACATATACTTTAGGTTAATTATTATTTTAAAGTTAATAATTATTCTTGCATAATAATTGAGTTCCTCATAACTGAAGCCCTAAAACCTATCGTTTTTTATTAATTTCTTTTTGGTAGTTTATCATCTTGTTTTTGTTAATTGGGATTTTAGTTACTTTTTCCTAAAATTTGATTTTTTTAATTTTATTTGGCTAGCATTAATAAAAATTAGTAGTTATAATTCTCATGGGATCAATACTCTGAGATATTCCAGATTTTATAAGTTGTTACAATCAATTTTATGTGTTTGTAAATTAAAATAATCAAAATTTTTATGCCATTATCGAGGAAATTACATGTTTATTAATTTATATTTATTTCTATTTTATATTTGATTAATTGTTTCAGTTACTCGATGCAAGATAAGAGATATAGAAATTAAAACTTGGATGACCTAATTCTTATTGACCTAAAAATTAAGGAGACTTACAAATGAAATAAAACAAGAAGGAGAGAAGAGATGGATACAAATAAGAATAATATTGTCATTGGTATAAGAAAGTAGTAGCTACAAAGGCTTTTTATTGGGGATGTTTATATGCTTATGATTATTGCTAATCCCTTATTTATTAAGTTGAGTTAAAAGGAAAGGAAATTGATAGTCGTAGATTGCATAATGTTTTGTGGGTAGTTTAGGATGTGTTTAGTGGTTAAATTTAATCAATTAGTGTGTGATTAGGTTAGAATTGTGTTAGTTAGTTAAGTATTTGTGTTTTGTGTGTTTTGTGGGTTAGATCACGTGTTTGAGATTCAATTTTATGTTTTTGAGGTTTCATGATGTGTTTGCTAATGTTTCAAGGCAAATATAGAAGAATGGAGGAGATTTGAAGACTCGAAGCCAAACTCGAGCCCACAATTGTGGCCATTAAGCCACGATCATGACAGAAGCAGATGCAAGGGCTATGATTATGGCATGTTGGTCATGATCTTGGCAAAAAGAGAAACAAGGTGCCATAATTGTAGCATTATAGGCCACGATCATGACCTATGTGACAAATAGCTTACCTCGCCCTTCTTAAATTCATTTTTGTGGACATTTCAGACCTTTAGAGCATGAGAAAAGCCCTAGAGATGCCCTAATTAGAAAAGACTATAAGAAGAAAAAAGAGACAGAAAAGAGGCCTCCAATTATGCCATTTTGGGAAAGCTTTAAGGGAGAGAAGAAGAAGAGAGAGAAGAGGAGAGAGGAAGTGGGTCTTCTGACGCTACTACCTTCCCAGGTTATCTGATCTAAGTTCTTTCTCCTTTCCATATTTACTTCCATTCAATTAATGTATGAGATGATGATGGATTATATGATGACGGATCTTAGATTGGGTGTTATGATTAATTGCGAACTTGCATATTTCGGTAATCAACCGAGAGGGTGAACTAAATAAAAATGATTAGGTTAGATTAATGAGAGTTAAGCAATCCAATAGACCACGTGATTAACCATATTGATTATTGTGCAGAAAGAGATCCTACGTGGGGCCCAATAGTTTATTAGAGGGCTTAAGATCTAATTAGAGTTGTGGGTCTTTTGTTAATTGAGAGATTGCAAATTCCATAATTCAATTAGAGTTTATGATTTAGGGTTCAATGATTATAACTCGAGAGAGAGTAATCCACCCTGCGATAGCCTAGAACTGACACTATAATAACACATAATTGACTATATTAGCATTGATGATAGGGAAAATCCCTTTTCTCATAATTTGGTAACGCTTCTTGGTTAATTTCCATTGTGACGTTTGTGTTGCTTGATTTCAATTTCTTTTTGTGTTAAACTTGTGAATTAATTTCTTGATAATCACTTTCTCATATTTACTTTTATATGCAATTTTATTTTCATTTTATTAATTTCCTTACCCTTAAATAACCTAGGATTAGATTAGTTCACCTTCCTCATAGGATTGACCCTTCAGATACTACAAATCACGACTCGTGCACTTATAGTATTTGAGGGCTATAAATTATAAAGCTTGCCCAACATCTAACAAGTTTTTGGTGTCATTTATGGGGAGTATGATTAATTTAATTCTTTTCGTTTAAGGATTAGAAAAAAAAGATAAAAGTTTTTGTGCGTGACGAATAAGACACATCAATTCAGACATCCCAAGGCAATAATGAGGAACCTTAAGCATTGAATGGTAAGAAGAGATGGAAAGAACGATAGTGGAGGAAATGCATCATAGAGAGCGATGAGCCTTTATAGACTTAATGAGGCCACATCTCAATGTTTATAGTCAAGGGATTACAGGGCCACCAGTGCAAGTGAATACGTTCGAGATCAAACTATCACTGCTAAACATGATGCAAACCAACGTACAATTCTATAGGTTAGCCAATGAGGATCTTAATGCTCATTTGGTTAATTTCATATAGATTTGTGACACCTTCCAATATATTGGGATGTTGAAAGATGCTGTTAGGATGAGGCTCTTTCCCTTTACACAGGAGGATAAAGTCAAGGCGTGGTTGAATTGTCTCAACCCAGCCAATATCATAACTTGGGAGCTTCTGGTGTGAGTTTTTCTAGATAAGTAATTCCTTCTAAACAGGACAATAAGACTAATAAAGGAAATTATCAATTTCTAGCAAAATGACAGGAAGTCTTTATATGAAGCATGGGAGCGGTACAAGGAGTTGCAAAAGAGTTGTCTTCATCATAACCTA
>JAOTJB010313715.1:0-15492 GCA_027123815.1 Erythroxylum minutifolium | reverse complement strand
GTCAGGCACCTTTGGTGGGAAAAATAGCCCGTTTGTACATCTTTAGTGGGAAAAATAGCCCTTTGGCACTGTTGCTAGGCACCTTCCATGGGAAAAACAACCCGCTAGTGCACCTTTGATGGGCAAAACAACCAGTTGGCATAGCTTTTAGGCACCTTTGGTGAGGAAAATAGCACTTTGGGCTCCTTCAGTAGGAAAAACAGCTTGTTGGCTCAGTCACTAGGTCATTGGCTCAGTCACTAGGAAAAATAGGTCATTGGCGCACCATCGGTGGGCAAAACAGCCGGTTGGCAAGGACGCTAGGCTCCTTCAGTGGGAAAACAGCCTATTGGCACCGTCGGTGGGACAAATATCCAGTTGGCATAGTCATTAGGCACGTTTAGTGGAAAAAACATCCCGTTAAGCTCCTTCGGTGCGAAAAGCAGCCCTTTGACAGGATCGTTAGGCATCTTTAGTTGGCAAAATAGCCTATTGGCTGACTTTTGGTAGGTAAAACAGCCTGTAGGCACGGTCGCTAGGTGCCTTCAGTGGAAAAAACATCCTATTAGGCTCCTTCGATGGGAAAAGTAGCCCGTTGACACAAACGTTAGGCACATTAGGTAGGGAAAATAGCCCGTTGGTACATCTTTAGTGAGAAAAATAGCCCTTTGGCATAGTTGCTAGGAAACTTCAATGGGAAAACAACCAGTTGGTGCTTCTTCGGTGCTTAAACAGCTAATTGGCACAACTTTTAGGCACCGTCGAAGGCACAACTTTTAGGCACCTTCGATGAGGAAAACAACACTTTGAAACCTTCAGTGAGAAAAAAAGTCTGTTGGCACAGTCACTAGGCACCTTTAGTAGGAAAAACAACTTGTTTGGAACGGCTTTTGTGGGCAAAACAACCAGTTGGCACAGTCGCAAGGCACCTTTGATGGGAAAAACAACTTATTGAGCACTTTCGATGGGAAAAGCAGCCTGTTGGCACGGTCGCTAGGCACCTTCGGTAGAAAAAAAAGTCTACTGGCATACCTTTAGTGGGCAAAGAAGCCTGTTGGCACAGTCACTAGGCACCGTCGATGGGAAAACAGCGTATTGGCACAATTTTAGTGGGCAAAACAACCAGTTGGCATAGTCGTTGGGCACCTTCGGTAAGGAAAATAGCTCATTGGGACCATTAGTGGCAAAAACAGCCTATTGGCATGGTCACTAGGCACCTTCAGTGGGAAAAATAGCCCGATGCCACACCTTCTGTGGGTAAAACAGTCAGTTGGCACAGACGTTAGACACCTTCGGTGGAAAAATAGCACGTTGGCACGATTGCGAGGTACCATCGGTTGGAAAAACAACTCGTTGGCATACCTTCAGCGGGCAAAACAGTCTGTTGGCATGGTCACTAGGCACCTTTGGTATTAAAAACATCCCGTTGGCACACTTTCAGTGAGCAAAATAGCTCGTTGGCACAGACTTTAGGCAGCTTCGGTGGGAGAAACAACTAGTTGGGCATCTTTAGTGGGAAAAACAGCCCGTTGGGCACCTTCAGGGGAAAAATAGCCCGACGACAGACCTTCGGTGGGTAAAAAACTTGTTGGCAAGGTCTCTAGGCACCTTTGGTGCACAAAATAGACCGTTGGTATGGTCACTAGGCACTTTTGGTGGGAAAAACAACCTATTGAGCACCGTCGGTGGGAAAAACAATCTGTTGGCACACCTTCCATGGGTAAAACAGCCCGTTGGTACGATCTCTAGGCACTTAGGGTGGGAAAAACAACCCGTTGGGCACCTTTGGTAGGAAAAGCAACCTATTGGCACACGTTCAGCTGGCAAAATAGCCCATTGGCATACCTTTGGTGGGAAAAACAACCAATTGGCGCAGTCGGTAGGCATCTTTGGTAAGGAAAATAGCCCGTTCGGCACCTTCGGTGGATAAAACAGCTCGTTGGCACGGTAGCTAGGGACCTTTAGTGGGAAAAATAGCCCATTGGGACACCTTCGGTGGGAATAACAGTCAGTTGGCATGGTCTTTAGGCACCTTTGGTAAGGAAAATAGCCTGTTGGTCACTTTTAGTGGGAAAAACAGCTCGTTGGCACACCTTCAATGGGAAAAACAACCTGTTGGCATGGTTGCTAGGCACCAATGATGGGAACAACAACCCATTGGTACACCTTCGGTGCGCAGAATAGTCTGTTGCCACGGTCGATAGGCATCTTCGATGGGAAAAATAGCACATTGACATGCCTTTTTTTGACAAAATAGCCCGTTAACATGGACACTAGGCACCTTCAGTGGGAAAAACACTTGTTTGCACTGTCGCTTGGCACTTTCGATAGGAAAAATAGGCCGTTGGCACACCTTTAGTGGGCAACATAGCCTGTTGGGACAATCACTAGGCCCCTTCAGTGAGGAAAACATCCCGTTAGGCACCATCAGTGGGTAAGACAACCTGTTGGCACGGTTGCTAGATACCATTGGTGGGAAAAACAAACCGTTGGCACACTTTTGATAGGCAAAACAACCCTTTGGCAAAGTCACTAGGCACCGTCAGTGGGAAAAACAGCCTATTGGCACACCTTCAGTGGGCAAAATAGTCAGTTGGCACAGTCGTTGGGCAACCTCGGTAAGGAAAATAGCCCGTTGGGCACCTTCAATGGGAAAACGGCCTATTGGCAAGGTCGTTAGGCTCCTTTGGTGGGAAAAACAACCTGTTTTCACAGTAGCTAGGCACCTTCGGTGGGAAAAATGGCTCGTTGGCACACCTTTGGTGGGTAAAACAGTCATTTAGCACGGACGTTAGGCACCTTTGGCGGGAAAAACAACATGTTGGCATGATCGCTAGGCACCATCAATGGGAAAAATAACCCATTGGCACACCTTTGGTGGCCAAAACAGTCTGTTGGCATGGTCACTAGGCACCTTTGGTAGGAAAAACAACCCGTTAGCACACTTTTAGTGGGCAAAACAGCCCGTTGGCACAATGCTAGGCACCTTCGTTGGGAAAAATAGCCCATTGGGCATGTTCAGTAGGAAAAAAAGCCTGTTGGGCACTTTCGATAGGAAAAATAGCCCATCAGCACACGTTTAGTGGGCAAAACAGCCCATTGGCATGGTTGCTAGGCACCTTCGGTGGGCAAAACAGACCATTGGCATGGTCGCTAGGCAGTTTTGGTGGGAAAAAATAGCCCGTTAGGCACCTTAGGTGGGAAAACAACCTGTTGGCACACCTTTAATAGGCAAAACAGCCCTTTGGCAAGGTCTTTGGGCACTTAGGGTGGGAAAAACAACTCGTTGGGTACGTTTGGTGGGAAAAATAGGTTGTTGGCACACCTCCAGCGGGAAAAACAGCTCGTTGGCTCCACGGCTAGGCACTTTTGGTGTGAAAACAGCCCGTTGGGCACCTTCGGTGGAAAAATATCCAATTGGACACCTTCGGTGGCGAAAACAGCCCGTTGGCACACCTTCGGTGGGCAAAATAGCCCGTTGGCACGGCCACTAGGCACTTTCGGTGGGAAAATAGCCCGTTGGAACACCTGCGGTGGGCAAAACATCCCTTTGACACGACCGTTAGGCATTTTCGGTGGGAAAAAAAAGCCCGTTGGGAACCTTGGTGGAAAAATTCCCAGTTGCCACACTTTCAATGGGCAAAACAGCTTATTGGCATGGTCGCTGGACACTTTTGGTGAGAAAAATAGCCCGTTGGCACATCTTCGGTAGGTAAAATAGCCCGTTGGCACATCTTCGGTAGGCAAAATAGCCCATTGGCAATGTTGCTAGGCACCTACAATAGGAAAACAGCCTGTTGGCGAACCTTCAGTAGGTAAAACAGCCTGTTGGTGTGGTCGCTGCACACCTTTAGTGGGAAAAACATCCAGTTGGGCACCTTCGATGGGAAAAGCAGCTCATTGACACGATCGCTAGGTACCTTCGGTGGGAAAAATAGCCTGTTGGCACATCTTTAGTGGGAAAAGCAACCCGTTGGCATTGTTGCTAGGCACCTTTGATGGGAAAAAATTCGTTGGTGCACCTTCAGTGGGCAAAATAGCCAGTTGGCATAGTTGTTAGGCACCTTCGGTGAGGAAGAGATCTCTTTGGGAACCTTCAGTAAGAAAAATAGCCTGCTGGCACGATCGCTAGACACCTTTGGTAGGAAAAACAGCTCGTTTGCAACACCTTCGATGGGTTAAGCAGCCAGTTGGTCCAGCCGCTAGGTACTTTCGATGGGAAAAACAGCCCTTTGGGCCCCTTCAATTCAAAAAACAGCCCGTTGGCACACCTTTGGTGGGCAAAACATCCCAATGGCAAGGTCACTATACACTTTTGGTGAGAAAAATAGCCTTTTGGCATACATTGGGTGGGCAAAATAGCCCATTGGCAGAGTCTTTAGGCACCTTAGATGGGAAAAAAAGCCCATTGGCAAAGTTTTTACACTTTTGATGGGAAAAACAGGTCGTTGCCCACCTTCGGTAGGAAAAACAGCCCGTTGGCACACCTTCTTTTAGCAAAATAGCCTGTAGCATGGACACTAGACACCTTCGTTGGGAAAAATAGCTCGTTGGGCATCTTCAGTGCGAAAAACAGCCTGTTGGGCACCTTTGATAGGAAAAATTTAGCCCGTCAGCACACCTTTGGTGGGCAAAATAGCCCGTTGGCATCGTCGCTAAGCACCTTCGGTGGGTAAAACAGACCGTTAGCATGGCCACTAGGCGCTTTCGATGGGAAAAATAGCTTGTTAGGCACCTTCGGTAGGAAAAACAGATCGTTGGCACACCTTCAGTGGGCAAAATAGCCCGTTAGCAATGTCGCCAGGCACCTATGATAGGAAAAATAGCCCGTTGGAGCACCTTTAGTTGGCATGGTCGCTACGCACCTTTAGTGGAAAAAACATTCTGTTGGGCACATTTGATGGGAAAAGTAGCCCATTAACACGATCGCTAGGCACCTTCGATGGGAAAAGAAATCCGTTGGTGCACCTTCGTTGGGCAAAATAGCCAGTTGGCACAGTTGTTAGGCACCTTCGTTAAGGAAAAGAGCCCTTTGGAATCCTTCAGTGGGAAAAATAGCCTGCCAACATGATCTGTAGGCACCTTTGGTGGAAAAAAATAGCCCGTTTGTAATGCCTTCGGTGGGTGAAATAACCTATTGGTACAGCCGCTAGGTACTTTTGATGGGCAAAATAGCCCGTTGGACACTTTTGGTTAGAAAAACAGCCTGTTGGCATACCTTCGGTGGCAAAACAACCCAATGGCACGGTCACTAGATACCTTCAATGGGAAAAATATCCTGTCGACATAATTTCGGTGGGCAAAATAGCCCATTGGCACAGTCTCTACACTTTCAGTGGGAAAAACAGCCCGTTGGGCACCTTCGGTAGGAGAAACTGCCCATTGACACACCTTCGATAAGCAAAACAACCCGTTAGCACGGACAATAGGCACCTTCGTTAGGAAAAATAGCCTGTTCGGCATCTTTAGTGGGAAAAACAGTCCTTTAGGCACCTTCAATAGAAAAATAGCCCGTCGTCACACCTTCAGTGGGCAAAATAGGTTGTTGGCATGGTCGTTAGGCACCTTTGATGGGTAAAACAGACCGTTAGTATCGTCTCTAGGCACTTTTGGTGGTAAAAACTACCTGTTAGGCACCTTCGGTAGGAAAAATAGGCCGTTGGCACACCTTCGGTAGGGAAAAGAGGCCGTTAGCAATGTCACTAGGCACCTACGATAGGAAAAACAGTCTGTTGGTGCAGCTTCAGCAAGCAAAACAGCCTGTTGGTAGGATCACTCTGCATCTTTAGTGGAAAAAACATCCCGTTGGGTACATTTGGTGGGAAAAGCAGCCCATTGACACGATCGCTAGGTACCTTCGGTGGGAAAAACAGCTCGTTGGCATGATTGCTAGGCACCTTCGATGAGAAAGGAAAACCGTTGGTGCACCTTTGATGCACAAAATAGCCAATTAGCACAGTTTTCAGGCACCTTCGGTGAGGAAAAGAGCCCTTTGGGATCCTTTAGTGGGAAAAACAGCCTGCTAGCATGATTTGTAGGCACCTTTGGTGGGAAAAATAGCCCGTTTGTAATGCCTTTGGTAGGTGAAACAACCTATTGGTATAGTCGCTAGGCACTTTCGATGGGAAAAACAGTCCGTTATGCACCTTCGGTTGGAAAAATAGCCCGTTGGCACACCTTCGGTGGGTAAAAACCCCAATGGCATGGTCGCTAAGTACCTTCGCAGGGAAAAACAGCCCATTGGGCACCTTTTTTTGGGAAAAATAGCTTGTCGACATAACTTGGTTGGCAAAATAGCCCATTGGCATAGCCTCTAGGCACCTTCGATGGGCAAAAAAGCCCGTTGGCATAATCTTTACACTTTTGGTGGGAAAAACAGCCCGTTAGGCAACTTCGATGGGAAAAATAACCCGTTGACACACCTTTAGTGAGGAAAACATCCCGTTACCACGGACTCTAGGCACCTTCATTGGAAAAACAGCCCATTAGGCATCTTCAGTCGAAAAAACAACCCTTTGGGCACCTTTGATTGGGAAAATAGCCTATCAGCACACCTTCGGGGGGCAAAATAGCCCATTGGCATGATCGTTAGGCACCTTTAGTGGAAAAAACAACCCATTGGCACACCTTCAGTGGGATAAACAGCCCGTTGGCCCGACCGCTAGGCACTTTCGGTGGGAAAACAGCCCGTTGGCACGACCGCTAGGCACTTTCGATGGGAAAGCAGCCCGTTGGTACCTTTGGTGGGAAAAATAACTTCTTAGTACACCTTCGGTGGGCAAAAAAGCCCGTTGGTGTGGCCACGAGGCACTTTCGATGGGAAAAATAGCCCGTTGGCACACCTGCAGTAGGCCAAATAGCCTGTTGGCACGACCGCTAGACACTTTCGGCGAGAAAAACAACCCGTTGGGCACCTTGGTGGGAAAAGACCCGTTTGGCACACTTTCGGCAGGAAACAGCCCATTAGCACGGTCGCTAGATACTTTTCGTAGGAAAAACAACCTGTTGGCACACCTTTAGTGAGCAAAACAGCCCGTTGGCAATGTCGCTAGGAACCCACCGTCGGAAAAACAGCACGTTGGCACACCTTCGGCTGGTAAAACCACTCGTTGCCATGGTCGCTACGCAACTTCAATGGAAAAAACTTCCTGTTGGGCACCTTCGGTGGGGAAAGCAGCCTGTTGACATGATCTCTAGGTACCTTTGGTGGGAAAAATAGTTCGTTGGCACATCTTTAGTGGGAAAAGCAGCCCATTGGCAGGGTTGCTAGGTACCTTCGATGGGAAAAACAATCCGTTGGGGCACCTTCAGTGGGCAAAACAGTCAGTTGGCACAGTTGTTAGGCACCTTCGGTGAGGAACAGAGCCCTTTGGGAACCTTTAGTGGGAAAAACTGTCAGCTAGCAAAATCCTCAGGCACCTTCGGTAGGAAAAATAGCCTGTTTGTAATGCCTTCGGTGGGTAAAACATCTAGTTGGTCCAACCGCTAGGCACCTTCAGGGGGTAAAATAGCCCAATGGCACGGTTGCTATGCACCTTTGGTGGGAAAAATAGCCCATTGGGGCACCTTCGATGGGAAAAATAGCCCATCGGCACACCTTCGAAAGGAAAAATAGCCCTTTGGCACAGTCTTTAGGCCCCTTCGATGGGCAAAAAAGCCCGTTGGCATAGTCTCTACACTTTCAATGGGAAAAACATCCTGTTAGGCACCTTCAGTGGGGAAAACAGCCAATTGGCACAACTTCGGTGAGCAAAACAGCCCATTGGCACAGTCACTAGGCACTTTTGATGGAAAAATAGCCCATTGGGCATCTTCGGTGGGAAAAAAAGCCCGTTGGCACAATCGCTAGGCACCTTTGGTGGGAAAAACAGCCCGTTGCGTACTTCCAGTAGGAAAAATAGCCCGTTGGTACACCTTCAGTGGGCAAAACAGCCCGTTGGCAGAGTCGCTAGGCACCTTTGATGGGATAAACGACTTGTTGGTGCATCTTCGGTAGGTAAAACCCATTGGCATAAACGCTAGGCACCTTCAGTGGAAAAATGATCCTATTGGGCACCTTCGGTTGGAAAAGCAGCCTGTTGACACAATCGCCAAGAACCTTCAGTGGGAAAAATAGCCAGTTGGCATATCTTTCGTGGGAAAAACAGCCTGTTGGCACGGTTGCTAGGCACCTTTGATGGGAAAAATAATTTGTTCGTGCACCTACGGTGGCACCTTCGCTAGGCGCCTTTAGTAGAAAAAACATCTTGTTGGGCATCTTTGGTGGGAAAAGCAGCTCGTTGACAAGATCGCCAGGCACCATTAGTGGATAAATAGCCTATTGGAACATCTTTGGTGGGAAAAACAGCCCGTTGGCATGGTTGCTAGGCACCTTCGATAGGAAAACAACCTGTTGGCTCACCTTCAGCGGGCAAAACAGCCAGTTGGCACAGTTGTTAGGCACCTTCGGTGAGGAAAACAACCCTTTGGGTACCTTTGCTGGGAAAAACAACTTCTTGGCACGATCGCTAGGCACCTTCGATGGGTAAAACAGCCTGTTGGGCACGTTCGATAGGGAAAGCAACCCGTTGGCATGATCGTTAGGCATCTTCGGTGGTAAAAAAGCCCATTGGCACACATTCGATGGGTAAATAGCCTATTGGCACAGTCGCTAGGCATCTTCGCTAGGAAAAACAACCTGTTGACACACCTTCAGTGGGCAAAACAGCCGGTTGGCACGGCCATTACGCACTTTCAGTAAGGAAAACTGCTCGTTGGGCACCTTCAGTGGGAAATATGGCCGGTTGACACAATCGCTAGGCACCTTTGGTGGGAAAAACAACCTGTTAGCACACCTTCGGTGGGCAAAATAGCCTGTTGGCACACCTTTGGTGCGAAAAATAGCCCATTGGCATGGTCGCTAAGCACTTTTGGTGGGACAAACAGCCTCTTAGGAAACCTTCAGTAGGCAAAACAGTCGCTTGGCCTAGTCGTTAGGCACTTTTGGTGGGAAAAACAACTAGTTAGGGCACCTTTGGTGGGAAAAACATCCCGTTGGCCATCTATAGTGGGAAAAACAGCCCATTGGGCACCTTCGGTGGGAAAAATAACCCGCCAACACATCTTCATTGGGCAAAATAGCCCATTGGCACGGTCGCTAGGCACCTTCGGTGGGCAAAACTGAACATTAGCATAGTTGCTAGGCACTTTCAGTGAAAAACAGTCCGTTGGGTACCTTAAGTGGAAAAAATAGCCCGTCGGCACACCTTTAGTGGGCAAAACAACCTGTTGGCACAGTCGCTAGGCACTTTTGATGGGAAAAACAGCCCGTTGGGTACTTTTGGTATGAAAAACATCCTGTTTGCACAACTTTGGTGGGAAAAACAACCCAGCGACACGACCACTAGGCACTTTTAGCAAGAAAACAACCCATTGGGCACCCTTGGTAGGCACTTTTGGTGGGAAAATAGCCCGATGGGCATCTTCGGTGGGAAAAATAGCCCGTTGATGCACCTTCAGTAGGGGGAACAGCTCGTTGGCATGGTCGCTAGGAGCTTTCAGTGGAAAAAACATCCTATTGGGCACCTTTGATGGGCAAAGCAGCTCGTGACAAGATACAACTCGTGACAAGATCGCCAGGCACCTTCGGTGGAAAAATAGCTCGTTGCCACATCTTTGGTGGGAAAAAAGCCCATTGACACGGTTGCTAGGCACCTTCGATGCGAAAGACAACCCGTTGGTAGACCTTTAGTAGGCAAAATAGCCAGTTGGCACAGTTGTTAGGCATCTTGGCTGAGGAAAACAGCATTTTGGGCACCTTTAGTGGGAACAACAACCTGCTGGCACGATCGCTAGGCACCTTCGGTGGGTAAAACAGCCTGTTGGGCACCTTCGATAGGAAAAAATAGCCCGTTGACATGGTCCCTAGGCACCTTCGGTGGCAAAAAAGCCCATTGACACACTTTCGGTAAGCAAAACAACTCGATGGCACAGTTGCTAGGAACCTTTGATGGGAAAAATAGCCCGTTAGCAAACCTTCAGTGGGCAAAACAGTTGGTTGGCCCAGTCGTTTGGCACTTTCAGTAAGTAAAACAGCCCATTGGATACTTTTAGTTGGAAAAAATGCCTATAGACAAGATCGCTAGGCACCTTTCATGGGAAAAACAACCCATTGGAACACCTTTGGTGGGTAAAACAGCCCGGCACACCTTTGATGGGAAAAAAGCCCGTTGGCATAGTCGTTAAGCACTTTTAGTGGGACAAACAGCCCGTTAGGAAACCTTCAGTGGGCAAAACATTCTCTTGACATGGTCGCTAGGACTTTTGGTGGGAAAAACAACTAGTTAGTGCACCTTCGATTGGAAAAACAGCCCATTGGCATGGTCGCTAGGCGCTTTTGGTGCGAAAAACAGCCCATTGGGTACTTCTAGTGGGAAAAATAGCCCGTTGGCACACCTCCAGTGGGTAAAACAGCCTGTTGGCAGAGTCGCTAGGCACCTTCGGTGGGAAAAACAACCTGTTGATGCATCTTCAGTAGGCAAAACAACTCATTGGTGCGAACGCTAGGCACCGTCAGTGGAAAAAGGATCCTATTGGGCACCTTCGGTGGGAAAAGAAGCCCGTTGACATGATCGCCAGTAACCTTCGGTGGGAAAATAGCCAGTTGGCATATCTTTGGTCGAAAAAACAGCCTATTGGCACGGTTGCTAGGCACCTTTTATGGGAAAAACAATTTGTTGGTGCACCTTCGGTGGGCAAAACAGCCAGTTGGAATAGCTGTTAGGCACCTTTGATGAGGAGAACAATCCTTTGGCACCTTTTTTTGGAAAAACAGCCTGCTGGCACGATTGCTAGGCACCTTCGGTAGGTAAAATAGCCCATTTGGAGCACCTTAGGTTGGAAAAACAGCCCATGGGCACATCTTTAGTGGACCAAACAACCTGTTGGCACGCTCGCTAGGCAACTTCGATAGGAAAAATAGCCCATTAGCGCACCTTCGGTAGGCAATACAGCTCGTTGGTCAGGTCGCTAGGCACCTTCAGTGGAAAAAACATCCTGTTGAGCACTTTTGGTGGGAAAAGCAGCTCATTGACAAGATTGCAAGGCACCTTTGGTAGAAAAACAGCATATTGGCAAATCTTTAGTGGGAAAAACAGCCCGTTGGCACGATTGCTAGGCACCTTCAATAGGAAAATAACCCGTTGGCTCACCTTCAATGCGCAAAACAGCCAGTTGGCACAGTTGTTAGGCACCTTCGGTGAGGAAAACAATCCTTTGGGTAACTTCAGTGGGAAAAACAACTTACTGGAACGATCGCTAGGCAGCTTCGATGGGTAAAACAGCCTGTTGGGCACCTTTGATAGGAAACGCAGTCCGTTGGCATGGTCGTTAAGCATCTTTGGTGGTAAAAAAGCCCGTTGGCACACCTTCGGTGGGTAAAATAGCCTATTGGCACAGTCGCTAGGCACTTTCACTGGGAAAAACAACCTGTTGGCACACCTTCGATGGGCAAAATAGCCCGTTGGTACACCTTTGGTGCCAAAAATAGCCCATTGGCATGGTCGCTAAGCACTTTTGGTGGGACAAATAGCCTCTTAGGAAACCTTCGGTGGGCAAAATAGTCACTTGGCCCAATCGCTAGGCCCTTTTGGTTGGAAAAACAACTAGTTAGGACACCATCAGTTGGAAAAAAACCTGTTGGCACGGACATTGGGCACCTTTGGTGGGAAAAACATCCCGTTGGGCATCTTTAGTGGGAAAAACAGCCCATTGGGCACTTTCGGTGGGAAAAATAACCCACCAGCACACCTTCATTGGGAAAAATAGCCCATTGGTATGGTCGCTAGGCACCTTCGGTAGGTAAAACTGACCATTAGCACAGTCGCTAGGCACTTTCGGTGAAAAATAGCCCGTTGGGCACCTTCAGTGGGAAAAACCGCCCGTCGGCATACCTTTGGTGTTCAAAACAACTTATTGGCACAGTCGCTGGGCACTTTTGATGGGAAAAACAACTCGTTGGGTGCTTTTGGTACGAAAAACATCCTATTGGCACACCTTTGGTAGGCAAAACAGCCTAGTGGCACTACTACTACGCACTTTTAGCAGGAAAAATAGCCCATTGGGCGCCCTTAGTAGGCACTTTTGGTGGGAGAAATAGCCCGTTGGGCACTTTCGGTAGGAAAAACAGCCTGTTGATGCACCTTTAGTAGGGAGAACAACTCGTTGGCATGGTCGCTAGGAGCCTTCAGTAGAAAAAACATCCTATTAGGCACCGTTGGTACGACAAGCAACCCGTTGACAAGATTACCAGGCACCTTCGGTGGAAAAATAGCTTATTGGCACATCTTTGGTGGGAAAAACAGCCCATTGACACGGTTGCTAGGCACCTTCGTTGCAAAAAACAACCCGTTGGCACACCTTTAATGGGCAAAATAGCCAATTGACACGGTTGTTAGGCATCTTCAGTGGTAAAAACAACCTGCTGGCACGATTGCTAGGCACCTTTGGTGGGTAAAACAGCCTGTTGGGCACCTTCGATAGGAAAAGAAGCTCGTTGACATGGTCCCTAGGAAGCTTCTGTGGCAAAAAAGTCCGTTGACACACTTTCGGTGGGCAAAATCGCTAGGCACCTTTGGTGGGAAAAATAGCCCTTTGGCACACCTTCAGTGGGCAAAACAGCTGCTTGGCCCAGTCTTTGGGCACTTTCGGTAAGTAAAATTGCCTGTTTGATACCTTCAATGGGAAAAACTACCTATTGACACGATCACTAGGCACCTTTAGTGGGAAAAACAACCCGTTGGCACACCTTCAGTGGGCAAAATAGCTAGGCACACCTTTGATAGGAAAAAAAGCCTGTTGGCATGGTCGTTAGGCACTTTTGGTGGGACAAACAGCCCGTTAGGAAACCTACAGTGGGCAAAACAGTCTCTTGACATGGTCGCTAGGACTTTTGGTGGGAAAAACAACTAGTGGGAATACAGCCAGTTTGTATGGACGCTAGACACCTTCAGTGGGAAAAATAGCCCGAGGGCACGATCGCTAGGTACCTTCAGTGGGAAAAATAGCTCGTCAGCACACCTTAGTTAGGGAAAACAGCCTGTCCACACAGACGCTAAGCACCTTCAGTAGGAAAAACAGCCTATTGGCATGGTAATTAGGCACCTTCAGTGGGAAAAATAGCCCGTTTGGAACGACTTCGATGGGCAAAACAGCTTGTTGGCACGATCGCAGGGCACCTTTGGTGGGAAAAACAACCTATTGGGCACCTTCGGTGGGAAAAGCAACCTGTTGGTAGGGTTGCTAGGCACCTTCGATAGGAAAAAAGCCTGTTGGTACAACTTCGGTGGGCAAAATAGCCCTCTGACACAGTCACTAGGCATCGTCGATGGAAAGATAGCCTGTTGGCACACCTTCAGTGGGCAAAACAACCGGTTGGCATAGTCATTGGGCACCTTCAATAAAGAAAATAGCCCGTTGGGCACCTTCAGTGGGAAAAAAAGGCCTGTTGGCATTGTTGCTAGGCACCTTTGGTAGGAAAAATTACCTATTGACACGGTCGCTAGGCACCTTCAGTGGGAAAAATAGCCTATTGGCATACCTTTGGTGGGTAAAACAGTCAGTTGGAACGAACGTTAGGCACCTACGGTGGGGAAAACAACACGTTGGCAAGCTCGCTAGACACCATTAGTGAGAAAAACAACCCATTGGCACACCATTGGTGGGCAAAACAATCCGTTGGCATGGTAACTAGGCACCTTCGGTAAGAAAAATAGCCCGTTGGCATACTTTCAATGGGCAAGACATCCTGTTGGCGCAGACGCTAGGCACCTTTGGTAGGAAAAACAGCCCGTTGGGCATCCTCATTAGGAAAAACAGCCTATTGGGCACCTTCGATGGGAAAAATAGACCATCAGCACACCTTCAATGGGCAAGATAGTCCGTTGGCACGGTCGCTAAGCACCTTTGGTGGGCAAAATAGACCGTTGGCACAGTTGCTAGGCACTTTCGATGGGAAAAATAGCCCCTTGGGCACCTTTGGTAGGAAAAACATTCCGTTGGCACACCTTGAGTGGGCAAAACAGCCCGTTGACACACTTTTGGTGGGCAAAACAGCATATTGGCACGGTTGCTAGGCACTTAGGGTGGGAAAAATAGCTCGTTGGCACAATCTCTAGGCACCTTCGATGGGATAAATAGCCCGTTGGCACCGTCTCTACACTTTTGGTTAGAAAAATAGCTCGTTGGGCATCTTTGGTGGGAAAAACAGCCCATTGGCACACCTTCAGTAGGTAAAATTGCACGTTGGCACAGCCACTACACACTTTCGGTGGGAAAAACAGCCCATTGGGCACCTTTGGTAGGAAAAACAACCCGTTGGCACAACTTTGGCGGTCAAAACAACCCGTCGTCACAGTCCCTAGGCACTTTTGGTGGGAAAACAACCCATTGGGTACTTTTGATGGGAAAAACATCCCATTCGCATACCTTCAGTGGGCAAAACATCCTGTTGGCACAATCACTAGGCAGCTACAATAGGAAAAACAGCCCAATGGCTCACCTTCGGTAGGCAAAACAACCCGTTGGCATAGTCACTAGGCACTTTCAGTGGAAAGAGCATCCTATTGGGCACTTCGGTGGGAAAAGTAGCTTGTTGAAATGATCACCAAGCACCTTCGGTAGGAAAAATAACCCGTTGGCACGGTTGCTAGGCACCTTTGATGGGAAAAAATCCGTTGGAGCACCTCCGATGGGCAAAACAGCTAGTTGGCATAGTTGTTAGGCACCTTCGGTGAGGAAAACAACTGTTTGGGCACCTTCAATAGGAAAGACAATCTACTGGCATGGTTGCTAGGCACGTTTAGTAGGAGAAACAACCCATTTAGAGCGCCTTCGATGGGTAAAACATTCCATTGGCACAAACGCTAGGTGCTTTCAATAGGAAAAATAGCCCTTTGGATATCTTCGATGGGAAAAACAGCCAGTGGGCACACCTTCGGTGGGTAAAAAAACCTGTTGGCACGATCGCTAGGCACCTTCGGTGGGAAAACTAGCCCGTTGGTGCACCATCGATAGGCAAAACACCCCGTTGGCATGGTTGCTAGGTGTCTTCAGTGGAGAAAACATCTCGTTGGGCACGATTGGTGGGAAAAGTAGCCCGTTGACACGATGACCAGGCACCTTCGGTGGAAAAATAGCCTATTGGCATATCATTAGTGGGAAAAACAACCTGTTGGCACGGTTGCTAGGCACCTTCGATGGCAAAACAACTTGTTGGCGCGCCGTCAGTGGGTAAAAAAGCCAGTTGGCACAGTTGTTAGGCACCTTCGGTGAGGAAATAGCCCTTTGGTCATGTTTAGTGGGAAAAACAACCAGCTGGCACGATCGCTAGGCACCTTCGGTGAGTAAAACAGCCTGTTAGGCACCTTTAGTTGAAAAAGCAACCTGTTGGCATGGTCTCTAGGCACCTTCGGCGGCAAAAAAGCCCTTTGGCACACCTTCGGTGAGCAAAACAGCCCGTTGGCACAGTGAACAGGC
>JAOTJB010313679.1:0-15501 GCA_027123815.1 Erythroxylum minutifolium | reverse complement strand
AAAACAAAAATAAAGACTAAATTTAAAAGAAAAGGGTTAAAAATAAAGCCTCATAGTGATGGAGGTAGGAATGGTGTTAGAGGTGGCAGTTGGACGCCTTAAGCCTCGAAGTATTGATGAATCCAATGTATATCTTGACTCTGACGTCGTTATGTACGGGCCATCTCCTTCATCCTTCTAGAGTTCTCTGCAAGTGTATTTGTAATTACCTTGGTGTTGGTGGAGATTGTATCTAATACTTTCTTCTAACTAGGTTCTTCTGTGTCTTCTCCCTCTTCGGACTCCTTATTAATCGAGTCCTCTTCTGCCTACTGAGGTGGCATTATGCTAGAACTCGCTTGGCTGGCCTTAACCTTCATATGAGTCTTTTAACCGACGGCTCAGAGTTCTATGTTATAGGACTTTAGGATTTTAGCACACCATAAAGTGATGGTGATTTAGAAAATCAGGGAGGTAGTTGGTTAGTCCACTCTATAGTACTCAGTAATGGCAGAAACCAAGTACCCATACCCAAATTATTGCTCCTCTTACATAGAGTTGTAGCAATAACATTAAGCACATGTGTGGAGGTGTACACCGGGATGCTGTGATCTATACACCAAAACAGAGAAAATTCCTTTATTGAGCACTTGTTAGTTTCTGATTTGTCAAAAATCATTTGACAAATGAATTTATGTAATAACAAGTGCTCATGGGTTCATAAAATATTGTTGTGGGCATTCTTAGCTTCGAATCGCTCCAACCCATTGAGGTCATTCCAATAGTGAGAAGCACGAAAATTATAGTGCTGATCAATAATGGAAGATTCAGGCAAACCACAAATATCACACATAATTTCAATGTTTAATTCATAACTTCGTCCCCACAACCTAAACCAAATTTCCTTAGGGTTACTAGGTTTGAAATAAAGGGAAGTGAAGAATTCGAGAGTGAGCTCCTAGTAGACAGGATATTGGAAGTGTACAAACTTGGCCCACTGAATTCTTTCTGCTAAATTCTCTACTCTATCTCACAATTCTATCCTATCAAGCATATCAAAATCAAAGTATTTCGGGACTACTATATGTTTAACATTAAGGGAATGGAAACGAATAGCTTCCTCCTCTGTGTAGATTGATAAGGGTGCTTTGAAATCTGCCATCCTATTCCTTCACCCTCAGCCTGAGACTTGATTTCGTCTCAATGATTGGTTGCGCTTCACTAACTATTTGATGCATTACATCCTAGACTGGAAGTAGGTGGAAGTTGAAATAAAATGAAAAATTGTAAGTTAGTTAGAGAGAAGCGAGAGTTTTTGGAGGATCTAAACTTAGAAAGATAAGTTAAAATGAAAGTAAGTGAAAAAAATAAAGTATGAAGCGAGTATATAGGTGAAGAAAGGGTAAAATGGTAAAAATTTTAGCTAAAAATCACGTGGACAGTTTTACCCTACCATAGGCCACGATCGTGGCCTAGCCTGTAATATTTTCACCAATTTCTGATTTTTTTCTTCTTTTTTCCTTGTACACATTCCCAAGATCACTTCCTCACTATTTATGGCTCTTTCATCTCTTTTTTGCTTACTTCTTCGATCATCTATCATGTCAAAGTCTTATGCCTTCCTGACCTTATTTGGAAATGAAAAAACCTAACTACAGAATTCAAACTATCTAAACATCAAAGGAAATAACATGAAATTAACAATCCATAGGTTGCCTCTCATGCAACGCTTCTTTTAACAATGGTAGCTCGACTCTCTTCTTGTGCTCAAGGTGGTTAAAATGAATCGTGCAATGGTAGCGCAATCATCGATCTTCTCATTTACACATGAGCTACCATGTCATGGGTTCCACCTTCCTTTTGCTTCACTTTCATTCGTTTCTCCTCCATGATTGTTTCTTTCTGAGTGCATTCCTAGGATTCTCAATATCATCCCATTGTCCTCGAGGTTTGGTTTCTTTGTTATTAGTTGGAAGTAAGGGAGAACTATTGTCATTCTTCGACACAGTGAAGGTTATTTGATGCTTTCCAACCCTCAAAGTTAGTTCACCCATCAACGTCAATTAATGAGTGAGCAGTTGTCAAGAATGGTCATCCAAGGACCATAGGGGTTTCGACATCTTCTCCAATATCCAATATAAAGAAGCCTGTGGGGAAGGTAAATATATCGATTTGTACTTACACATCTTTAATAATACCCTTTGTCTGAAAAACTATTTTGTCCGTCGTCTTCATTAACATCGTAGTGGTTTCTAACCCTAATTTTTGACTAAAGGTATAGGGCATCGTATTAATACTCGCTCCCAAATCTACTAATACCCTATCTATTTTAACTCCATTAATACTATAAGGAAAGTCAAATTCCCCTGAGTCCTCTTTCTTCTGTGCTATATTAGGTTTTTCTTCCACTATGCGCTCCTTATCCTTATTTTTGACTGATTCCCTTAATGTGAGCCTTGTTTGTAGATGTTTTGTTATGTCCTCAACATTGTTTAATTCAACCTCCTTAGAGCTCCTCGTCGTGTTAATTTAATTTGACTTCCGCTGAGCTAGAATAAGGTATGGAAATTAAGGTCGAGGTTCCTCGATTGGCTTAATTACAAGCTCACTTGGAAGGAATCCCATATTTGCTTATCCTTCTCCATTGTCTCCATCTTCTTTCGTATATTCAAGTTTCTTATTTTGGGTCTAAATAATGGCCATAATTCATTCCTTTAGGTTAGATTCGGTATTACTTGAAAGGATTCCTACATTCCTAGTTGAAATTACCTTTGCTAGTTGACCTACTTGGACCTCCAGATTGTGTATTGAAGAGGCATAGTTCTTAGTGACTTGCTCGAACTTGCTTTCAAGCCTCTTATGTGCATCCTCCATGCCTACAATTGTATCTAAAATCCTTTCCATCTTGGATTCCATTGAGTTCGTTTATATTGTTAGAAACCTGATTGTCCTTGGGGTTACCCAGGGTTATATGTGTTAGAGTAGGGATTGTTTCTCCCTCCTCATCCATATTGAGCTCTCATATAATTAACTTGCTTCGGATCGTTATCCTTCATCAAGAAGCAATGCACCGTATTATGGTCCATCTGTCTACAAAGTTCACACTTTAGTTACATAACTTTTATTAAAGCTGAGGATGAAACCATTATATTGTTGAGCTATCGAGTTAAGTTTTCAGTTTTCACCTACATCTTTGTCATTTGATCAACAACTATAACTCCTTTTTGTTCTTAGAATGTAGTGAGTTGTCTACTCTGCTCGTTCATCCATAGGCAGCTATTACTCGCCAGCCCCTCTATCAGCTCTTTTGCTTCATCTATTGTCCTTCTTATCTGTGATCCTCCTAAAGCTACATCAATCGTGCCTTTCATATATGGGATTACTCCATTATAGAATGTTTCCAACAAGAACTCCTTAGGTAAGTTATGGTGTGGGCATTTGTGTTGCAAGTCCTTATATCATTCCCACGCTTTGTAAATCTATTCCCCGTCACTTTTCTAAAAGTTAGTAATCTCCTTAATAATCTTGGTGGTCTTGGTAAAGGGAAAATACTTGTCTAAAATGGCATGAACTAGTTAATCCCAAGTCGAGACATTGGCTGGATTGAGGGAGTGGTACCAGGCCTTTTCTCTATCTCTTAGGGTAAAAAGGAAATGCCTAATTCTTACTGCATCCTCAGACATCTGATGGTACCAAAAGGTATCGCAGGTTTTAAAGAAATTTACTATATGTGCATTGGGATCTTCATTCATTAGTCCATAGAATTACACATTCTATTGAAGCATGTTTAGGAAGGCTGTTTAATTTCAAAAAAGGTTGCTTGTATGGGTGGCCTAGCTACTCCTTCGTTATTCGTATTAGACCCTGGTCTGATAAAATCCGTAAGGGTTTTTTGTTGAAGTCATTGGTTCACTCCGTGATCCAAATCTTGCTAAAATTCCTCGGCCATTGTTGCTTTTTTTATTTCTTCTTCTTCTTCACGTCGAGTTTTTTTAATTGATTGTTCTAATAGAGTAATATCTAACTCTAAGGTTTTAGCTACATAACTCAAACTTCTCGTAACTCTTGTGTTCATGTAAGAGCACGGATTTAAAAAAGAAAGAAAGAACAGAAACTAAAAACTAACTAAAATGCCTCAGACTAAAGAATTAAACTAATCGCCTTCCTAGCAACGACTCCAAAAACTTAATCATGGTTTGGTTATATGTAAGTTTTAATTATTAACTCTCGATAATCCATAAGCACACGATTCGTTAGCATAGTACCAAAGATGTTGATCTCACAAGGAAGGAACAAATCTAATCCTAAAATCTAAGGCCAGAACAAATAACAGAAATTTAAGATGCAATGAAACTAATACGAGAATTTAATTTAATTAGTCAATTTAAGAGTCAAACACGAAACATACTAATTATTAAGTAATTTGCAACCCACCCAAAAATCAACCGAAAGAAATTTACCAATTGAGAGAAAGGGAATTTTACCTATCCTTAATGCTAACCTAACTGATTATGAATTATTGGATTGTTGGTTCTAGACTATCTTAGGGTTGATTACTCTCTCTCTAGTTATAACCATTAACCCTAAACAATAAAACTTAATCAGATTATGGAAATTGTAATCTCTCAATTCACAAGCTATCCAAAACCTTAATTAGTTATGAAGTTCTCTAATAAACTATTGGAAACCTATACAAGATCTCTCTCTGCATAGATTATTAAACTGATTTAATTCTGGTTTCTATTAAATTAACTAACTCTTGTTAGTCCCATTTAATCATTTTTCATTCGATTCACCCTCTCAGTTTATTATCGAATTATGCAATGGCATAATCAAACCACAACAATATCCAATAAACACATAAACAATCAGATTCTCATTAATTCAAGAATAAAATTACGAAGGTGAGTTTATAACATCCTCAACATTCTAGATCCTATCATCAACTTTTCAATCCAATTATATACAATAATAAAACTAAAAAGAAAAGTAAATACAATCTAAAATGATTGACGAGAGGCAGTGACGTCAGGAAACCTCCTGATTCAAAAAGTACTTATATTCGGCTTCTTCTCCTCTTTTCTTTTCCTTCTTCTCTTCCTCTATCTCTTGATGATCTCTCTCAAAGGTTCTTAAGGCAGCTGATGCAAAAAGCTCCTTCTCTAACCCTTTCTCTTTTTTTTATATCCTCTTATGTTTTGTGTAACCCTAGGGTTTTTTGGGGTTCGAAAGGTCCAAAAAATATTGAGAAAATTGATGTTCATAAGTGTTTACGTGTTTGCCAGACACAGGCAACAATTGTGGGCCATTCACTAGGCTTCTATCATAATTGTGGCATGTAGGCCACGATCGTGGGCCAATTCTAATGCTTTTGTCACAATCATGGCCTGACTTGCCATAATCATGGCTGTTGTTTCAACTTGAATGTCTTTGAAACTTCTCGTTCTTTGATATTGAACCTAAAACACTATAAAAGACATCAAGGTATCTTAAAAACATAATATTTGAGCTCAAAGACTTGTACTAACCCATAAAATACTTAAAACATAAATAATTAACAAACTAACACAATTCTAACCTAAATACATATTAAATGATTGAATTAACAGCTAAACACATATCAAATTATGTCCTAAAACACGATGCAATTTGCACTTATCATCTTGGTGTAATGAACTCTAAGTTATGATAACAATATGATTTGATCTTTTATTTAATGCAATTTTATTGATTGATTTATTATGATTCAATTATATGTTATATTTTTGATCTAATAATCTAGAATATTAGTTCATGATTTGATTTCGTATGATTGAGATTAAGAAATCCTATTGCATGAATAGATTTACCATAATTGGAAGGAGTTGTATGAAAACCTATAGATAGGTCGACATATATCCTCTATATTAGGCTTCACAAATCAATAATGAAATCATAAGGGTTTTAACAAGAGAGAGATTTCAGTTAATCAACTTAGGGTTAGTTGTTAATAGTCCTGAGAAAGATATTAACATAAGATAAGAATTTCCATGGTCCAATAATCAACAATTTAATTGCATGATAAAAGGTCAGTGTTTAAAATATACTAGGGGGATTCATCACCTAGGTACTAATTAGATATTGACTAGTCATAGTATTTTCTTTATCCTAGTTCATTATTGTGTTAGCTATCACTACACCGTACACTTATAGTTAAAACTTATCATTCTTATAAGTACACAAAAAAATCAATCATTATGACTACCCAAATATTAAGAATGTCATAGTGGTTTTGACTAACCATTCCATGCATGATGTTTTATATAATTAAAACCTTTCATCATATAATGTTTTAATTGGACATAAAGCATGAAATTGATGTCTCTACTATATTTGAAATTAATCATGTTAGTTCTCCACCATAGTAATTGATTCCATTAATGGCATTTGAAAAAAATATTCTTAAAGTTTTGTTCTACCTTGTTTAAGGATTTTTTTTTCAATTGGTACTAATCAAGAATAATAAAATATTCTCTCTAATCAATTTAGGGTGATGAATCTTATATTAATCACTCTAACTACCTCCATATAGTTTCATAATATATCCAATGACTATTAATTGATCTATCCTTTACTAGGATACTTTACATATAAGTTGTAACACCCCAACATATACCCTGTAAGTATTATAGCATGTCTAGGGTGTATTAACAAGTGAACATAATGAATTAAGTACATCTAAGTGTAGTAAGAGATATAATGGTACTTAATGTAAAAGACAAGGGTAAATGGATAATTTATTCGCTTCGGTATGGACATACATTCTTAGACGTGAAATATGTTTGGAAAATTTTGATATGTTTGCTTGGATTTATGAATGTGATGTGAGGGGAATTGATAAAAAAGTATTTCATAATTAAATGGGATATTTTTTGGTTAAATTGGATGTATTTTTGTTTTGCTCTTGCATGATAAGATCGAAGTTAGTTGATTTGGGATGTGTACTTCGCTGAATGGATAGGTTCCACTAAACATATTTATGTAATTTGGCCATATCTTGGCCTTTAGACCTCTAAATTGGATAATTTCAATTGGAGATTAAATTAGAGACATAGGTATAAAATTTTCATGAAGGAACTAAGATTTGATTATGCCTTTAAGAGTTTTGAATTTTGCGTTGACGTTGAGTTCTAGCTACTAATCTTGTTTTCAAATAGCCTGTAGTTATTAGGGTATAACTCCTAATATAATTAACCAAATTGCATGAAACTTAAGACATAGGAGAATGAAATAAATTGATAAGATTATAGGCCAATGTGGGAATTAAAGGAAGAAGAAGGATTAATATGTAAATATGCAATTTTCTTAAAGTCAACTAATGGACCAATAAGATTAAAGCATGTGTGTCCAATAGAATTGTAACACATGGTCCAATAGAATTGTAACATATGGTCTAATATAATTGTAACACATTGTCCAACAGAATTGTAACACGTGGCCCAATGAGATTGTAATACATGGTTCAATAAGATTGTGACATATAGTCCAATGGGATTGAAACATGTGTCTAAAACTAGAAAATTCATGAAAGGCACATAGAGAGGGAAGATGGACGAAACTTTGATGGTTTAACTTCATATTTTTCTCCTCTCCATTTCATCTTCTCCATCCCATCATTTTTCACTTAGTGATTAAAGTAAAGTCAAAGAGGAAGGGGAGGAAAAGTATTAGAAGAACTACTTTGCCAAATTTAAGGTTTGAGAATTCACTTAGTTAATTTTTGTATATGTGAACATTTGAATGTGTAAAAATATTCATTTAGATGTAGAAAGGTTCATGGGATGATGCTTTGTTGTTATCTTACATAGAATTAGTCGAAAATGATAAGAGAGTATTGTGTAGTGGAATTATATCTAGGGTTTGTTTGATTCAATCATATTGTTTGAATCATAACTCAGACTACAGACCTCCAAATTGTGTGATTTTAGTTGAATATGAAATCTAAGATATAGAGCTAAATATCTCTAGAAGGTACTCTAAATTAATTCTAGCTCTATGACTTGGAAAATGAGATTGAAATAGATGACTTGATTCTGCCCCTATTTTGGAGCAACTTGCGACATTTTGCTATATCTCATGATTTAGAAGTCCAAATGGTCTAATTATTAGTGCTATAGAAACTATAGACATAGAGGAAAAACTTTCTAGAAGAACTAGAAACCCAGTTTTGACTTTTTCTATATGCATATTCAGGAACAATTAGTGGTATGAATGGAGAGAATGTCTGTCACGACCGTGACATTGTTTTTGTTTCCAATTTTCACCACATCTTATCCTAACCTTTATAAATGTGTATGAAAAATTTCAAAAACCTAGAAATAAATGAAATAGGACTTACCACATATGAATTGGGAGACTGAACATTGGAATGTAAGATTGAGAATAATACATTCCAAAGAAAATTTACATGTACATAAATGATTTGTATGCATATTCATTACTTATATGTGTATAGTATGATTATACAAGTCTGATTTTGATACCCTTCTAATGGTGGTAAGCCATGAATTGTATGTATAAACACAAATATGGATTTTATGACTTGAAATATATTTCATATGATTTTTTATATATGAATTGTGAAATTTGCAAATGGTTAAAGGATATAATATGGTGCCTGCTCTATTGTCTTGGTTGTGGATAGATAGGCATCCCTAAAGGTTTACAGTACAACTATTACAGTTTGGCACCACCGATATCCACAACACCTGTTATCCCTACCCACAGAAAATGTGTAAGCTTAATGCAGAAAATAAAGTACAGAGATATAAATAAGAAATATAGTATGACAACATAAATAATCATTATATGAATGAGCATTTGCATTTGTATTGGTAATTTGTGTCATTGAGTGTTGAATATCAATGTTTGAGTTTTAAAGGTGAATTTATGGTATATGAATAACATATTGAAGCATGTTTACATTATGTACTTTGCTTAAGTATGCCAGCATTGTTTACATGAGCATTTAATATCAGTGTTTAGTCCATGAATGTGAATTTATGGTATATAAGTTGTGATATTTCTGAATATGTGTGCTTGGCAGATAGTTGCTATGAGTAGACATCTAAACTAGGTGTTTTCCCTACTAAGCTTTCAAGCTTAGCACGGGGGTTAATCCGTGTAGGGTCAAGTCATAGGGGTGAGGTACATGGAACATCTACAGGGACTAAGGTCAACAAATAGAAGAAAAAGTACTTTTGGAATGTGTTTTTAGTTATAGATGATTGCAAATGTAATTAAAAAAGGAAATTGCATGTTTTCTTTTGGATTACCATATAAATGTAAAGATGTATTACTACTGTTAAATGATATGTTAGGCACTAGGAAGTTTTGTAATGTGTATATGTATAGCATTAAATAAAATTGTATAACTTGTATGCATGTACAGGAATTTGGTTGTTATGTGAGTCGATGGTTGTAGGTTCCGTATAGGGGGTGTTACATAAGTAGTATTAAAATATAGGAATATTTATATGAGATACTTTGGAGATCTTAAGTCAAAGGATCACTTACATAATCATCACAATGAAAAATTCTACAGACATACCCCCTCAACTAAATGAAATTATCATATTGGGTAAGTTTATTAAACTTATTCTATTACAAGAACCCATATGTTTTTTTAAATATTTCCATACATTAGTATATAAGATTGACTATTTCCTTTATAAGGCAGAAAGATAACATATGTTATTATTTTGCTTCATTAATATCCAATCTCAACAGAATAATGAATAGAAACAATTTGGGGATAATATATAACTACAATATGAATCTCATAATTATGATCTCATTATGATTTCATTTTTAATAAGATATGAATAAGATAAAAATGCCTTTAAATAATCGTGTTAGAAAAATGACAACCGACCAATTGCATCTTGGGTATAAACCAATAATGAACTTGCATTAAGATAATTGTTTAAGTAACTTATGAAATATCATCATATGACAATCATACTACTGTTGGAATAGTGGTTTAGTGAGAGTTTTTTAAGAATCTTAAATTTAAAATCTTTCAATTTTCTTCTAAATTATCATCAAAAGTTAGAGGAACTTTTTAAATACTTAGACCTTTAATGAGAGCTTATCTTATTTCTTATGCGTAATTGTAAGGGAGCCATGGGTCCATGAATCTCATGCATGGCTATATAGTAGAAGCATTGGAATCAAAATTCCAACCCCACAATATCCCTAGAAAATCCAGAATCATATATATGTAATAGATAAAATTGAAAGAACATGTAATTAAAAATATGTACCTTAAGGACAACTTCTCCTTTCTTACTTCTCCTTGTTTGGGTTGTTACAAACACCAAACACCTTCCTTGGCCTCTTGAGAGCATGAAAAGATGGAGAATAATAGTATGTAAGCGTGGTTAGAGCATCAAACAAGATTACTTTAAGTATATGCTTAATCAAGAGTTAGATCATAATCAAGTTACATACAATTAAACTCATGCAACAATTTTGTAAAATTAAACGAACAAACCTCAAGATCACCCTTCTCAACTTTTAGAACTCTTCTGGACTCTTAGCCCCTCAATGGAGTATGTTTTTGGTTGAATTTCGTGTGACCATAAGTGAATAACTAGTTATGTACCATACGTCATCAAGTGGGTCACGATGAGTAACAATGACTATGAGTATTCTAATGGAAGCCTTCTTCCATTCATGAAAGCCTTCTTCACATCCATTTTCCATATCTCATAATTATAAAGGGAAGCAATGGTTAGGAGTATGCTAATGGATTTAATCATAGATACGGGGCTAAACATCTCGTCATAGTCAACTCCTTATCTTTGATGATAACCTTTAGCGACTAGCCTCGCGTTATAGGTAAACGTATTACCATCCACGTCGATTTTCTTCTTAAAAATCCACTTGCACCCTATGAGTTTTAGCCCTTTGGGTGGGTCAACCAAAGTCCATACTTTGTTTTCAAACATGAAATCCATTTTAGAATTTATAACTTGAAGCCATTTATCAGATTCTGAACTGTTCAGAGCCACTTTATAGTTTGTAAACTCATCTTCCTTTATGAGCAATATGCCATTATGTTCACTTACGAGAAATACATCTCTCAAGAATATTACGTATCATACTTGACCTACGAACATTTTGTGTGTTAGAAGGCTCAACTGCTGTCTCATCTCTATGAACAACACTTTCAGGTTCTGGTAGTTGATCCACATCTGTTTGAGCATCATAAACTTCATCAAGTACCACTTTGCTCCCACTGTCTTCTCTTAGAAGAAACCCTTTATCTAAAAAGACAACATGCTTTGAGACAAATACCTTTTGCTCTAAAGCATTATAGAACTGATATCTAATTGTTTCCTTAGGATATCCTAAAAATATACATTTATTAGATTTCGTTTTAAGCTTGTATGATTGAATTCACTTCATGTAAGCCAGACAACCCCAAAGTTTTATATGAGAAAGATAAGGTTTTTCATTAGTTCGTATGTCATATGGAGTAATATCAACTAATTTTGAAGGGACTTTGTTTATCACTTAGACAACAACCTTAGTGCATAACTCGAAAAGGATTTTGGTAGATCTGCTAAGCCCATCATTGGCCTTACCATGTCGAACAAGGTATGGTTTCTTCCTTTCTGTCACACCATTATGTTGCGGTGTATAAGGTGGAGTCCATTTTGATACAGTCCCTATAATACTCGATTTTCTGAAACATATGTAAGGTTCAACCATAGATCATTGTGAATGAGTAATAGAATTGAGAATTTAAGAAAATGCATTTCATTTGCATACAATACATGCATGAATTGTAATTTGAACATATTACAAGTTAGCATATGCACTCAATTGACATGTCTCGGGGTATGAAAAATGTTAAGTGAAAATGATGTGAATTATGAATTGTTATGTCTTGAATTTTAGTTTAATTGGATTCCAATTAGTGATTTGGAATTAAATATTATTAATTGAGAATGTGAAGTTAATAAGTACATTTGGACAAGGAAAAATGCCTAGTGATAGGATAAATTGATACATGAAAAATTAGGGTGATTAAGCCTATAATTGAGTGACATTTGGCATAGTTAAATGAGTGACAAATAGACCAATTATTATGTGACATCTGGACTAGTTATTAAGAGAAATGTGGACTAATTAATGGGTGACTAATGGCAGCATCTTAAGGAGATTAGTGGTAGCTTAATTAAAGAAAAAATGGTTAACATGCCTTAAGACAAATGTAGAGATAAGAAGTTGACACCTAGCATCTTGACTAAGCAAAGTTTCTGCTAGTTCCTTCATGCTCCTTCACCACTGAAACTACTCCTTCTTCTCTCTGAATTTTGGTTAAATCTTAGCCAAATTGTTATACGAAATACACATCTTAATCCTCATCAAATAGCTAAGAAAACTAGCCTTTTGCTACTTTCATTTTGTTAATTAAACTAGTTCATTATATCTTGAGTTTGTGTTAATATTGCTTGCATAGAGACTTGGTTTAATCTAGAGTTTCATACTGAATTTAAAGCCCCATAAGTAAGTAGATATTTGATCTTTATGGCATGCTTATTAGTGTGAGAATGAAGCTTGAATTGGAGTGAAATGAACGAGATATTGTTGATGATATGTGCTAGAAAAATGTTGCATGAACTTAGAAGCTTTTATGCTTATTCTTGGAGTATGAAAACCATGGAATTATAAGTTGAATTATGGATGAATTAGGTATGCATTTGAATTCTGAACTTAGGTTCGATGAATAGAAGATTCTGACTGTGCATCATAAATAAATTTTATTGATGGCATATTCTGTGATTTGATTCATTACATTAAATGCATGATCAGATAGAGGCATTGTGACTGGAGTGACTAATTTGAAAGAGCTTTAAGTTCAGAATTCTGTAAACGGCATGTAGAGCCTGACTCTGTGATTAATGAGCCCGGTACCCACAATAGGTATGGGACAGTGTCTGTATCTGTATCTGAAAGGCGCTCTGTCACAACAAATAATAACGAATGTGGAGTCTCATATGCATCTGCATTTGTACATTTATGATTATGAATTATATGATCATGAATCCATTTATGAAATTGTGATGATAATGTGATATATGATATTTGTGTAATTTTTGATAAAGTTATTGATTGTAATGTGCATGATCTGAAAGATTATATGAATGTGTGACATTTAGTATGCCTTATTGAGATAAGAACTGTTGTGAATATGGATGGATGTGAGATATTTGTGTATTGGACATGAGTGAGATCATCAATGATCGTTTTACTCACTATGTTCGCAAAAATCATCAAAATTACAACATGACTTTTCAGGTACAAGAGAGGAGACATAGTTTCTAAGACATACTAGTACTGTTGATTTTGGACTAAAGAATGGCTCGAAGGTCAGTCAACTGGCATCTGAGGAGTTATAGATTGTATATATTGTTGGTTCAAAAATAAAAACATGCTTGGTTTGGCTAAACGGTAGATTTCAAAACTTTTTCCAAAATCAAAATATAACGAAAGTGTAAACACCAAATTAATATGCTTTAATCATACATGATACGGTATAAGGAAAATAAATATAATAAGAACAAGATTGGAATATTACAGACTCCTCGCTATAGCTTTGACTCCTTACTGCTGTGTCCTTAACCAATCTGATCTACCACTTGTTCTCCTTGGACAACTTGGTTATCAAGATTCTGGTGGGAAAGGAAAAGAAAAATGGGATAGCAAACCTTTTGCTATCTTTGGCTATTTGAAAAAGGAACCAAAAGAAAATTGAGCCTATCTTTTTCTATGGCCAAATGTGTGGAGAGCTTGGGAGAGACCACTTCTTACATTTGCATTTTTTTATCAAAGCTAAAAATGAAATGTAGAAAGACCGAAATCACTAACTCTTGGATGGTTTTTGAGAGAATGAAGAGACAAATGGAAAGCTTATGAAAACGTTAATTTGCATGCTTACATGTACGTTCATATGTCCAACACTTAAATGTAAATGAATATGTGTCCAACACTTGGATGTTTTCTTCCATCAAAACGTATTCATGTGAGATGTTTAAAAGTCATGCATGTTTACATACTAAAAACCATCTATCAAAACCATTGAATGATGAAGTGCATTACTGACCCACTCATTCATTCTTTAATGATAATGAAGAGCAAAACCAATGCATTCTTTCCACACATGGATGTTATCATCATTTAAGGTGTTCGTGTTTAAGGTGCTTTAAAAACTAGCCACCAACACCATTTAATGAAAAGTATAATAGCGTACCCTTTCATTCTTTAATCAAGAATGCAAAAGAGTCCCACCTTTCATTCTTTAATTAATAAAAATGTGTGTGTCTCTTCCACTACAATACTTGCATTCTTTAATAACAAGCATAACCGAATGTTTTGACTTAAGGTTCTTAAAAACCAGCCAACAAAACATTCTTTAATAATAGACATGACCGAATCCTACATCTTTGTAGGATTTGGTTTTGCTCATTATTAATTTTTTAAAATTTTAATTTAATTAATCTAATTAATTAAATCAAAATCCAGCCCAATGTTAAATATTCCTTTGGGTTTATAATTAACAATTAATTAGTGTAAGTCCAACATTTAATTATAAGCTTAAACCCAATTTAATTAACTCTTAATTAAATTGTTCCAGTCTTATTGGCCCGAATCCAATTCGTCTATTTCTCTCAAAACTGTCTCATTTTCTTTCCGATAACCTCCATTTATTTTTTTTACCTTCCTTGATAGCCTTCCCAGAAGCCAAATGGGGAATCTAATTGGATTTAAATAATTCAAGCTCCAATAAGCCCAGAATTAATTTAATTCTCATTAGAATTAATTCTGACTCATTAGCCAAATGTCATTCCACTAAAGATACTTGACTGAACTCTTGAATTACTTAAAATTATGAGAAAATGATGTCCAATCACAAACTCTATCATGAACCATATTATAGCCATTCGCACAATAAAGGGTAAAATTACCGTTTTGCCCTTATATTGGTTTTACCTTCTAGATCTCCCGTTTCACTCTACATGGTGATTAACAAACAAGATCTAATCTTGGTGTTAAGACTTTATGGGTAGCTAGTCCATCAAACTACTAGCGCCAGTTTAATCAGCAATCTCTGTAAAACATCTAGAAGTGATGATATCTTTATAAACTCTTTATTTGAGTGAATAGTCCCTGATGCAAGTTTCAATTAATAATTCAAACATGCAGAAATTGGATTGATACCTTATAAAAATCCAATCCAATCCAATCATATCAAGAATTATAACGAAACACACATGAGTTTACCACTCATCAAGATTGTGGTTCGTAATAATCGAATGCTAAGGTATATGTTTTAAGGTTAAAGTAACGACCTACTTTATTCTTTAAAAAACATACGCGATTCTAGATTCATTTAATAGTGCCATTACTGATAGTCAACTACTATCATGATTTGAAACTCATCATTCCCTTGAAGTAAACTCCTTTACTTAC